>JAJUPC010000420.1:0-311479 GCA_023614405.1 Avena insularis
GCCACCGCAGCGCCGCCAGCTGATGGTCTGATTGTTATGACCGTTCGATCTATATCTGGCGCTCACGATTAGTTCCTTAATCCGGCGAAGAGGTATGTCCTCTATGCCGTGCTATCAAACTTGATCCAACGCTCCACGTTGCCGATCCACACCGAACGATGCAGGCGAATAATATTAAGGCAGCGTGGCACTAGATCTGTTTAAAAGAGATTTGAAAGAAACTTTTGCCATTTTCAAACCTTTGTCTTTGGATCCACCGTCCAAAAATTACAAATTTTATGTCGTTGGATTCAGGAGAACAAACTCTAACCAACCCTACCCTTAGTTTGGCAAATAGTACCTGTTAAGCTTGTTTGATTTTGCAGATTCTCTTATGTGCTTGTTAACATTGAAAAATCATTTAAAAATGATTTTAAGTTAAAACCTTTGCCAATTAGTTTGTTGTGACCTTCGACCTAGAACCAACCCATAGTTTGGAAATGATTTTGAAAAGTTTAGAATGGATTAATTGGTTTGGTCCATTTCTAGCTAATTAAAACCATTGTTTTGTTTATGAAAATGCTTTCATAAAGAAAACTTTGAGAAAATATTTTGGACCAAACTCATGACCCAAATCACCAAGTTTTGCAATAGTAACTCATTTGGTGAAACCTATAGGATAATACCCTAGTAGAAATATTTCTACACCACATAGAATGACACTTTGTTTTGGAAAATGGTTTTATAGTAAAGCCTTTTGCTAACAACTTTACCACTTTGGTAAATGACCAATTTGGATCTTACAAAGTTTAGGAATCTAATAGAGACCCTCTTTGCAAATGACTTTGCCATTTTGGTAAATGACCAATTTGGAACTTACAAGTTAGAAGCCTAGTGAAGACCATCCTTACAATAGAACCAACCTTTGCATGTATGCATGACTTAGATCCCATTACTTTGTGTGTGAAAAATTGTTTGTTTGACTTTGTTATTTTGTGTGTGTTGTTTTGCTGATTGGTAGATTGAGTTTGTGCCTTGCTTGATTGTTTGTAGTGACTTGAAGAGTGTGAGACTAGCAAGAACAAGGGGTGAACCTATACCCTCTACCAAAAGGCAAGTGATGCTTCATATCTTTTGTCCCATTATTTCCACTATGCATTAGTATTATTTTCTAAGTATAGGACTTGCATGGAATTTTTTGCTAGTATAAACTATGCTATGGGAAAACCTATTAGGTGAAACCTTAGTGAAGTTACCTAAGTCAAGATTCCTATTACTATCATGCTTAGCCTAGCTACTAGAAAACAAGGGTGGTTTATGTTGTCACACTATGGAAAAATATTCTAAGTGCGAGGACTTGTGTTTTATTTAACAAAACAACTAAGTTAATGAATCACCTGGGTGGAATGGATGGATTGGTTATGTTGAGTGGTTACACAAGGCCAGGGTACGTGAACCTTGTGTATCTCACTTGTGGATGGCCACCCAGAACAAAGAGATTTGAGATGTCATATGTTGAGAAGCTTCAAGTGCAACCACTTGGAATTATGGGCTCTGCCATGATCTTAGGATGCTAGAACTTGGTCTCTTGGACAGTGGGTGGTAGATGGGTTGATAGGTTGGAGCGCGTCATTTGACTAAGGAAAGGCTCTTGAAGGATCATGTCTTGGGAAACCAAGGCTTGTGGGAAAGTGCACCACCTGCAGAGTGTAAAACCTAAGTACTTAGCCATGTCCTCAGTAAAGGACAATTTGAGCATCAAGACATGGAAGCTTCAAGAATCTCATCACTCCAATTTCTAAATAAAACTTGTGGGTGAACAAGGGTTAAAGGATCTTCAGTCTTTGATTGGTAGATGCCCTGAGTGGATCTTCAGTCTTTGATTGGTAGATACCTTGGGTGTTTTGCCAAACACTTCAGTCTTTGATTAGTAGATGCCTGAGTGGATCTTCGGTCTTTGATTGGTAGATTCTTGGGAAAGTTTTTGCCAAACAAAACTTAGTATTTTCAAAATGTTGAGGAAAAATCTATTTTGAGCAATGCAAGCCTCAACTCCACTTAGCCAAATGCATATAGATGTTAGTCTCCACTATACTACCAAGTATCACTTGCCAATACAATTCAATGTATTGACCCTTGTATCAGTAACTTGTAATGTTGCAGGTTTGATTGATTTTAGTGAAGATTGATTGATTAGGATTACAAAGTCTACAACCAACATCTGCCTGTGGCACTTTGAAGATGAAGGACCCAATGCTTATAGTTATTCCGCTGCAATGTAATGTAATAGCCTAATGAGCTATGTATTGATGTAATAAAATTATGTTATTCCTGGTTATAAAGTTGTATTATGACCTTTGTTTCTTGATATTACATCTAAACTGTGGATGCAAGCTATTGATAAAGGGACTAGCATTGTAAACACAGGGGACTCAATCTTATTAAAGGTTGGGGACCTTACAGTTCTTTTCACAAAACACATATGGATCCACCAGTGTCATTGCATATGTGTTCTTTTCATTAACCACATCTAGAGATATTTCATGTGTGTTCTTTTCACAAACCACATATGGATCCACCAGTGTCATTGCATGTGTGTTCTTTTCACAAACCACATATGGATCCACCAGTGTCATTGCATGTGTTCTCTTTTCACAAACCACATATGGATCCACCAGTGTCATTGCATGTGTTCTTTTCACAAACCACATATGGATCCACCAGTGTCATTGCATGTGTTTCTTTCTCATTAACCACAGCTAGAGTCATTTCATGTGTGTTCTTTTCACAAACCACATATGGATCCACCAGTGTCATTGCATGTATGGTCTTTTCACATACCATATATGGATCCACCAGTGTCATTGTATGTGTGTTCTATTCATTAACCATAACTAGAGTCATTGCATGTCTGTTCTTTTCACAAACCACATAGATCCACCAGTGTCATTTTGCATGTGTTCTTCTAATAAACCACAGCTAGAGTCACTTGATGTGTTCTTTTCATAAACCACAACTGCATGTGTGTTCTTTCACAAACCACATATGGATCCACCAGTTATTCCATATGTGTTCTTTAGATTAACCACTAGAGTCATTGCATGTCCATTCTTTTCACAAACCATGGATCCACCAGTGTCATTGCATGTGTGTTCTTTTAATAAACCACAAATAGAGTCATTCATTTGTGTTCTTTTCACAAACCACATATGGATCCACCAGTGTCATTGCATGGGTGTTCTTTTCATTAACCACAACTAGAGTCATTTCATGTGTGTTCTTTTCACAAACCACATATGGATCCACCAGTGTCATTGCATGTGTGTTCTTTTAACAAACCACATATGGATCCACCAGTGTGATTGCATGTGTGTTCTTTTCACAAAACACATATGGATACACAAGTGTAATTGAATATATGTTATTTTCAAACCACATGTGGATCCACAAGGGGTCATTGCATGTTCTTTTCACAAACCACATATGGATCCACCAGTGTCATTGAATGTGTGTTCTTTTCATTAACCACAGATAGAGTCATTGCATGTCTTTTCTTTTCACAAACCACATGGATCCACCAGTGTCATTGCATGTGTGTTCTTTTAATAAACGACAACTAGAGTCATTGCACGGGTGTTCTTTTCACAAACCACATATGGATCCACCAGTGTCATTGCATGTGTGTTCTTTTCATTAACCACAGCTAGGGTCATTTCATGTGTGTTCTTTTCACAAACCACATATGGATCCACCAAAGGTCAATGCATATGTGTTCTTTTCACAAACCCTATATGGATCCACGAGTCATTGCATGTCTGTTCTTTTTCATAGACCACATATGGATCCACTAGTGTCATTGCATGTGTTCTCTTTTCACAAACCATATATAGATCCACCAGTGCCATTGCATGTGTGTTCTTTTAACAAACCACATATGGATCCACCAGTGTCATTGCATGTGTGTTCTTTTCACAAACCTCATATGGATCCACACAAGTGTCATTGCATGTGTTTTCTTTTCACAAACATACGGATCCCCTAGTGTCATTGCATGTGTATTATTTTCATTAACCACAGATAGAGTCATTGGATGTCTGTTCTTTTCACAAACCACATGGATCCACCAGTGTCATTGCATGTGTGTTCTTTTAATGTACCACAACTAGAGTCATTGCATGTGTGTTCTTTACACAAAACACATATGGAACCACCAGTGACATTGCATGTGTGTTCTTTTCATTAACCACAGCTAGAGATATTTCATGTGTGTTCTTTTCACAAACCACATATGGATCCACCACTGTCATTGCATGTGTGTTCTTTTCACAAACCACATATGGATCCACCAGTGTCATTGCATGTGTGTTCTTTTCACAAACCACATATGGATCCACCAGTGTCATTGCATGTGTGTTCTTTTCACAAACCACATATGGATCCACCAGTGTCATTGCATGTGTGTTCTTTTCACAAACCACATATGGATCCACCAGTGTCATTGCATGTGTGTTTCTTCTCATTAACCACAGCTAGAGTCATTTCATGTGTGTTCTTTTCACAAACCACATATGGATCCACCAGTGTCATTGCATGTGTGGTCTTTTCACATACCATATATGGATCCACAAGTGTCATTGCATGTGTGTTCTTTTCATTAACCATAACTAGAGTCATTGCATGTCTGTTCTTTTCACAAACCACATAGATCCACCAGTGTCATTGCATGTGTGTTCTTTAAATAAACCACAGCTAGAGTCACTTGATGTGTGTTCTTTTCATAAACCACAACTGCATGTGTGTTCTTTTCACAAACCACATATGGATCCACCAGTGTTATTCCATATGTGTTCTTTAGATTAACCACAGCTAGAGTCATTGCATGTCTGTTCTTTTCACAAACCACATATCGATCCACAAGTGTCATTGCATGTGTGTTCTTTTCACTAACCACATTTGGAGCCCCTAGTGTCATTGTATGTGTGTTCTTTTCATTAACGACACATAGAGTCATTGCATGTCTGCTCTTGTCTCAAACCACATGGATCCACCAGTATCATTGCATGTGTGTTTCTTCTCATTAACCACAGCTAGAGTCATTTCATGTGTGTTCTTTTCACAAACCACATATGGATCCACCAGTGTCATTGCATGTGTGGTCTTTTCACAAACCATATATGATCCACCAGTGTCATTGCATGTGTGTTGTTTTCATTAACCACAACTAGAGTCATTGCATGTTTCTTCTCACAAACCACATAGATCCACCAGTGTCATTGCATGTGTGTTCTTTTAATAAACCACAGCTAGAGTCACTTGATGTGTGTTCTTTTCATAAACCACAACTTCATGTGTGTTCTTTTCACAAACCACATATGGATCCACCAGTGTCATTGCATATGTGTTCCTTTCATTAACCACAGCTAGAGTCATTGCATGTCTGTTCTTTTCACAAACCACATATGGATTCACCAGTGCCATTGCATATGTGTTCTTTTCATTAACCACAGCTAGAGTCATTGCATGTCTTCTCTTTTCACAAACCACATATGGATCCACCAGTGTCATTGCATGTGTGTTCTTTTCACAAACCATATATGATCCACCAGTGTCATTGCATGTGTGTTGTTTTCATTAACCACAACTAGAGTCATTGCATGTCTGTTCTTTTCACAAACACATAGATCCACCAGTGTCATTGCATGTGTGTTCTTTTAATAAACCACAGCTAGAGTCACTTGATGTGTGTTCCTTTCATAAACCACAACTGCATGTGTGTTCTTTTCACAAACCACATATGGATACACCAGTGTCATTGCATATGTGTTCTTTTCATTAACCACAGCTAGATTCATTGCATGTCTGTTGTTTTCACAAACCACATATGGATCCACCAGTGTCATTGCATGTGTGTTATTTTCATTAACCACGGCTAGAGTTATTGCATGTGATTTCTTTTAATAAACAACAAACAGAGTTATTGCATTTGTGTTCTTTTCACAAACCACATATGGATCCACCAGTGTCATTGCATGTGTGTTCTTTTCACAAACCACATGTGGATCCACCAGTGTCATTGCATGTATGTTCTTTTCACAAACCACATATGGATCCACAAGTGTCATTGCATGTGTGTTATTTTCACAAACCACATATGGATCCACTAGTGTCATTGCATGTGTGTTCTTTTCGTTAACCACAGATAGAGTCATTGCATGGCTTTTCTTTTCACAAACCACATGGATCCACTAGTGTCATTGCATGTGTGTTCTTTTAATAAACCACAACTAGAGTCATGGAATGTGTGTTCTTTTCACAAACCACATATGGATCCACCAGTGTCATTCGATGTGTGTTCTTTTCATTAAACACAGCTAGAGTCATTTCATGTGTGTTCTTTTCACAAACCACATATGGATCCACCAGTGTCATTACATGTGTGTTCTTTTGACAAACCACATATCGATCCACCAGAGTCATTGCATGTCTGTTCTTTTGATAGACCACATATGGATCCACCAGTGTCATTGCATGTGTGTTCTTTTCACAAACCACATATGGATCAACCAGTGTCATTGCATGTGTGTTCTTTTCACAAGTCACATATGGATCCACTAGTGTCATTGCATGTATGTTCTTTTCATAAACCACATATCGATCCACAAGTGTCATTGCATGTGTGTTCTTTTCACTAACCACATTTGGAGCCCCTGGTGTCATTGCATGTGTGTTCTTTTCATTAACCACACATAGAGTCATTGCATGTCTGTTCTTGTCACAAACCACATGGATCCACCAGAATCATTGCATGTGTGTTATTTTAATAAACCATAACTAGAGTCATTGCATGTACGTTCTTTTCACAAACCACATATGGATCCACCAGTGTCATTGCATGTGCGTTCTTTTCATTAACCACAGCTAGAGTCATTTCATGTGTGTTCTTTTCACAAACCACATATGGATCCACCAGTGTCATTGCATGTGCGTTCTTTTCACAAACCATATATGATCTACCAGTGTCTTTGCATGTGTGTTATTTTATTAACCACAACTAGAGTCATTGCATGTCTGTTCTTTTCACAAACCACATAGATCCACCAGTGTCATTGCATGTGTGTTCTTTTAATAAACCACAACTAGAGTCACTTGATGTGTGTTCTTTTCATTAACCACAACTGCATGTGTGTTCTTTTCACAAACCACATATGGATCCACCAGTGTCATTGCATATGTGTTCTTTTCATTAACCACAGCTAGATTCATTGCATGTCTTTTCTTTTCACAAACCACATATGGATCCACCAGTGTCATTGCATGTGTGTTCTATTCATTAACCACAGCTAGAGTCATTGCATGTGTGTTCTTTTAATAAACCACAAATAGAGTAATTGCATTTGTGTTCTTTTCACAAATCACATATGGATCCACCAGTGTCATTGCATGTGTGTTCTTTTCATTAACCACAACTAGAGTTATTTCATGTGTGTTCTTTTCACAAACCACATATGGATCCACCAGTGTCATTGCATGTGTGTTCTTTTCACAAACCGCATATGGATCCACCAGAGTCATTGCATGTCTGTTCTTTTCACAAACCACATATGGACCAACCAGTGTCATTGCATGTGTGTTCTTTTCACAAACCACATATGGATCCACCAGTGTCATTGCATGTATGTTATTTTCACAAACCACATATGGATCCACAAGTGTCATTTCATGTGTGTTATTTCCACTAAGCACATATGGATCCACCAGTGTCATTGCATGTGTGTTCTTTTCACAAACCACATATGGATCCACCAGTGTCATTGCATGTGTGTTCTTTTCACAAACCACATATGGATCCACCAGTGTCATTGCATGTGTGTTCTTTTCACAAACCACATATGGATCCACCAGTGTCATTTCATGTGTGTTATTTTCACAAACCACATATGGATCCACCAGTGTCATTGCATATATGTTCTTTTCACAAACCACATTTGGATCCACAAGTGTCATTGCATGTGTTTTCTTTTCATTAACCACAGCTAGAGATATTTCATGTGTGTTCTTTTCACAAACCACATGTGGATCCACCAGTGTCATTGCATGTATGTTCTTTTCACAAACCACATATGGATCCACAAGTGTCATTGCATGTGTGTTATTTTCACAAACCACATATGGATCCACTAGTGTCATTGCATGTGTGTTCTTTTCGTTAACCACAGATAGAGTCATTGCATGGCTTTTCTTTTCACAAACCACATGGATCCACTAGTGTCATTGCATGTGTGTTCTTTTAATAAACCACAACTAGAGTCATGGAATGTGTGTTCTTTTCACAAACCACATATGGATCCACCAGTGTCATTCGATGTGTGTTCTTTTCATTAAACACAGCTAGAGTCATTTCATGTGTGTTCTTTTCACAAACCACATATGGATCCACCAGTGTCATTACATGTGTGTTCTTTTGACAAACCACATATCGATCCACCAGAGTCATTGCATGTCTGTTCTTTTGATAGACCACATATGGATCCACCAGTGTCATTGCATGTGTGTTCTTTTCACAAACCACATATGGATCAACCAGTGTCATTGCATGTGTGTTCTTTTCACAAGTCACATATGGATCCACTAGTGTCATTGCATGTATGTTCTTTTCATAAACCACATATCGATCCACAAGTGTCATTGCATGTGTGTTCTTTTCACTAACCACATTTGGAGCCCCTGGTGTCATTGCATGTTCTTTTCATTAACTACACATAGAGTCATTGCATGTCTTCTTGTCACAAACCACATGGATCCACCAGAATCATTGCATGTGTGTTATTTTAATAAACCATAACTAGAGTCATTGCATGTACGTTCTTTTCACAAACCACATATGGATCCACCAGTGTCATTGCATGTGCGTTCTTTTCATTAACCACAGCTAGAGTCTTTTCATGTGTGTTCTTTTCACAAACCACATATGGATCCACCAGTGTCATTGCATGTGCGTTCTTTTCACAAACCATATATGATCTAGTGTCTTTGCATGTGTGTTGTTTTATTAACAACTAGAGTCATTGCATGTCTGTTCTTTTCACAAACCACATAAATCCACCAGTGTCATTGCATGTGTGTTCTTTTAATAAACCACAACTAGAGTCACTTGATGTGTGTTCTTTTCATAAACCACAACTGCATGTGTGTTCTTTTCACAAACCACATATGGATCCACCAGTGTCATTGCATGTATGTTATTTTCATTAACCACAGCTAGATTCATTGCATGTCTTTTCTTTTCACAAACCACATATGGATCCACCAGTGTCATTGCATGTGTGTTCTATTCATTAACCACAGCTAGAGTCATTGCATGTGTGTTCTTTTAATAAACCACAAATAGAGTAATTGCATTTGTGTGCTTTTCACAAATCACATATGGATCCACAGTGTCATTGCATGTGTTCTTTTCATTAACCACAACTAGAGTTATTTCATGTGTGTTCTTTTCACAAACCACATATGGATCCACCAGTGTCATTGCATGTGTGTTCTTTTCACAAACCGCATATGGATCCACCAGAGTCATTGCATGTCTGTTCTTTTCACAAACCACATATGGACCAACCAGTGTCATTGCATGTGTGTTCTTTTCACAAACCACATATGGATCCACCAGTGTCATTGCATGTATGTTATTTTCACAAACCACATATGGATCCACAAGTGTCATTTCATGTGTGTTATTTCCACTAAGCACATATGGATCCACCACAGTGTCATTGCATGTGTGTTCTTTTCACAAACCACATATGGATCCACCAGTGTCATTGCATGTGTGTTCTTTTCACAAACCACATATGGATCCACCAGTGTCATTGCATGTGTGTTCTTTTCACAAACCACATATGGATCCACCAGTGTCATTTCATGTGTGTTATTTTCACAAACCACATATGGATCCACCAGTGTCATTGCATATATGTTCTTTTCACAAACCACTTTTGGATCCACAAGTGTCATTGCATGTGTTTTCTTTTCATTAACCACAGCTAGAGATATTTCATGTGTGTTCTTTTCACAAACCACATGTGGATCCACCAGTGTCATTGCATGTATGTTCTTTTCACAAACCACATATGGATCCACAAGTGTCATTGCATGTGTGTTATTTTCACAAACCACATATGGATCCACTAGTGTCATTGCATGTGTGTTCTTTTCGTTAACCACAGATAGAGTCATTGCATGGCTTTTCTTTTCACAAACCACATGGATCCACTAGTGTCATTGCATGTGTGTTCTTTTAATAAACCACAACTAGAGTCATGGAATGTGTGTTCTTTTCACAAACCACATATGGATCCACCAGTGTCATTCGATGTGTGTTCTTTTCATTAAACACAGCTAGAGTCATTTCATGTGTGTTCTTTTCACAAACCACATATGGATCCACCAGTGTCATTACATGTGTGTTCTTTTGACAAACCACATATCGATCCACCAGAGTCATTGCATATACATTCTTTTGATAGACCACATATGGATCCACCAGTGTCATTGCATGTGTTCTTTTCACAAACCACATATGGATCAACCAGTGTCATTGCATGTGTGTTCTTTTCACAAGTCACATATGGATCCACTAGTGTCATTGCATGTATGTTCTTTTCATAAACCACATATCGATCCACAAGTGTCATTGCATGTGTGTTCTTTTCACTAACCACATTTGGAGCCCCTGGTGTCATTGCATGTGTGTTCTTTTCATTAACCACACATAGAGTCATTGCATGTCTGTTCTTGTCACAAACCACATGGATCCACCAGAATCATTGCATGTGTGTTATTTTAATAAACCATAACTAGAGTCATTGCATGTACGTTCTTTTCACAAACCACATATGGATCCACCAGTGTCATTGCATGTGCGTTCTTTTCATTAACCACAGCTAGAGTCATTTCATGTGTGTTCTTTTCACAAACCACATATGGATCCACCAGTGTCATTGCATGTGCGTTCTTTTCACAAACCATATATGATCTACCAGTGTCTTTGCATGTGTGTTGTTTTATTAACCACAACTAGAGTCATTGCATGTCTGTTCTTTTCACAAACCACATAGATCCACCAGTGTCATTGCATGTGTGTTCTTTTAATAAACCACAACTAGAGTCACTTGATGTGTGTTCTTTTCATTAACCACAACTGCATGTGTGTTCTTTTCACAAACCACATATGGATCCACCAGTGTCATTGCATATGTGTTCTTTTCATTAACCACAGCTAGATTCATTGCATGTCTTTTCTTTTCACAAACCACATATGGATCCACCAGTGTCATTGCATGTGTGTTCTATTCATTAACCACAGCTAGAGTCATTGCATGTGTGTTCTTTTAATAAACCACAAATAGAGTAATTGCATTTGTGTTCTTTTCACAAATCACATATGGATCCACCAGTGTCATTGCATGTGTGTTCTTTTCATTAACCACAACTAGAGTTATTTCATGTGTGTTCTTTTCACAAACCACATATGGATCCACCAGTGTCATTGCATGTGTGTTCTTTTCACAAACCGCATATGGATCCACCAGAGTCATTGCATGTCTGTTCTTTTCACAAACCACATATGGACCAACCAGTGTCATTGCATGTGTGTTCTTTTCACAAACCACATATGGATCCACCAGTGTCATTGCATGTATGTTATTTTCACAAACCACATATGGATCCACAAGTGTCATTTCATGTGTGTTATTTCCACTAAGCACATATGGATCCACTAGTGTCATTGCATGTGTGTTCTTTTCATTAACCACAGATAGAGTCATTGCATGTCTTTTATTTTCACAAACCACATGGATCCACCAGTGTCATTGCATGTGTGTTCTTTTAATAAACCATAACTAGAGTCATTGCATGTGTGTTCTTTTCACAAACCACATATGGATCCACCAGTGTCATTGCATGTGTGTTATTTTCATTAAACACAACTAGAGTCATTTCATGTGTGTTCTTTTCACAAACCACATATGGATCCACCAGTGTCATTGCATGTGTGTTCTTTTCACAAACCACACATAGATCCGCCAGAGTCATTGCATGTGTGTTCTTTTCATAGACCACATATGGATCCGCCAAAGTCATTGCATGTGTGTTCTTTTCATAAGCCAAATATCGATCCACCAATGTCATTGCATGTGTTTTCTTTTCACAAACCACATATGGATCCACAAATGTCATTTCATGTGTGTTCTTTTCAGTAACCACATATGGAGCCCCTAGTGTCATTGCTTGTGTGTTCTTTTCATTAACCACACATAGAGTCATTGCATGTCTGTTCTTTTCACAAACCACATGGATCCGCCAGTATAATTGCATGTGTGTTCTTTTAATAAACCACAAATAGAGTCATTGCATGTGCATTCTTTTCACAAACCACATATGGATCCACCCGTGTCATTGCATGTGTGTTCTTTTCATTAACCACAGCTAGAGTCATTTCTTGTGTGTTCTTTTCACAAACCACATATGGATCCACCAGTGTCATTGCATGTGTGGTCTTTTCACAAACCATATATGGATCCACCAGTGTCATTGCATGTGTGTTCTTTTCATTAACCATAACTAGAGTCATTGCATGTCTGTTCTTTTAATAAACCACAACTAGAGTCACTTGATGTGTGTTCGTTTCATAAACCACAACTGCATGTGTGTTCTTTTCACAAACCACATGGATCCACCAGTGTTATTCCATATGTGTTCTTTAGATTAACCACAGCTAGAGTCATTGCATGTCTGTTCTTTTCACAAACCACATGGATCCACCAGTGTCATTGCATGTGTGTTATTTTAATAAACCACAAATAGAGTCATTGCATTTGTGTTCTTTTCACAAACCACATATGGATCCACCAGTGTCATTGCATGTGTGTTCTTTTCACAAATCACATATGGATCCACCAGTGGCATTGCATATATGTTCTTTTCACAAACCACGTGTGGATCCACAAGTGTCATTGCATGTGTTATTTTCACTAACCACATATGGATCCCCTAGTGTCATTGCATGTGTGTTGTTTTCATTAACCACAGATAGAGTCATTACATGTCTTTTTGTTTCACAAACCACATGGATCCACCAGTGTCATTGCATGTGTGTTCTTTTAATAAACCACAACTAGAGTCATTGCACGTGTGTTCTTTTCACAAACCACATATGGATCCACCAGTGTCATTGCATGTGTGTTCTTTTCATTAACCAGAGTTAGGGTCATTTCATGTGTGTTCTTTTCACAAACGACATATGGATCCACAATTTCAATGCATCTGTGTTCTTTTCACAAACCACATATGGATCCACCAGTCATTGTATGTGTTCTTTTCATACCATATCGATCCACTAGTGTCATTGCATGTGTGTTCTTTTCACAAACCATATATAGATCCACCAGTGCCATTGCATGTGTGTTCTTTTAACAAACCACATATTGATCCACCAGTGTCATTGCATATGTGTTCTTTTCACAAACCTCATATGGATCCACAAGTGTCATTGCATGTGTGTTCTTTTCACAAACATACGGATCCCCTAGTGTCATTGCATGTGTGTTATTTTCATTAACCATAGATAGAGTCATTGCATGTATGTTCTTTTCACAAACCACATGGATCCACCAGTGTCATTGCATGTGTGTTCTTTTAATGTACCACAACTAGAGTCATTGCATGTGTGTTCTTTTCACAAAACACATATGGATCCACTAGTGTCATTGCATGTGTGTTCTTTTCATTAACCACAGCTAGAGATATTTCATGTGTGTTCTTTTCACAAACCACATATGGATCCACCAGTGTCATTGCATGTGTGTTCTTTTCACAAACCACATATGGATCCACCAGTGTCATTGCATGTGTGTTCTTTTCACAAACCACATATGGATCCACAAGTGTCATTTCATGTGTATTTCTTATCATTAACCACATCTAGAGTCATTTCATGTGTGTTCTTTTCACAAACCACATATGGATCCACCAGTGTCATTGCATGTGTGTTCTTTTCACAAATCACATATGGATCCACCAGTGGCATTGCATATATGTTCTTTTCACAAACCACGTGTGGATCCACAAGTGTCATTGCATGTGTTATTTTCACTAACCACATATGGATCCCCTAGTGTCATTGCATGTGTGTTGTTTTCATTAACCACAGATAGAGTCATTACATGTCTTTTTGTTTCACAAACCACATGGATCCACCAGTGTCATTGCATGTGTGTTCTTTTGATAAACCACAACTAGAGTCATTGCACGTGTGTTCTTTTCACAAACCACATATGGATCCACCAGTGTCATTGCATGTGTGTTCTTTTCATTAACCAGAGTTAGGGTCATTTCATGTGTGTTCTTTTCACAAACGACATATGGATCCACAATTTCAATGCATCTGTGTTCTTTTCACAAACCACATATGGATCCACCAGAGTCATTGTATGTCTGTTCTTTTCATAGACCACATATCGATCCACTAGTGTCATTGCATGTGTGTTCTTTTCACAAACCATATATAGATCCACCAGTGCCATTGCATGTGTGTTCTTTTAACAAACCACATATTGATCCACCAGTGTCATTGCATGTGTGTTCTTTTCACAAACCTCATATGGATCCACAAGTGTCATTGCATGTGTGTTATTTTAATGTACCACAACTAGAGTCATTGCATGTGTGTTCTTTTCACCAAACACATATGGATCCACTAGTGTCATTGCATGTGTGTTCTTTTCATTAACCACAGCTAGAGATATTTCATGTGTGTTCTTTTCACAAACCACATATGGATCCACCAGTGTCATTGCATGTGTGTTCTTTTCACAAACCACATATGGATCCACCAGTGTCATTGCATGTGTGTTCTTTTCACAAACCACATATGGATCCACCAGTGTCATTTCATGTGTATTTCTTCTCATTAACCACATCTAGAGTCATTTCATGTGTGTTCTTTTCACAAACCACATATGGATCCACCAGTGTCATTGCATGTGTGGTCTTTTCACATACCATATATGGATCCACCAGTGTCATTGCATGTGTGTTCTTTTCATTAACCATAACAAGAGTTATTGCATGTCTGTTATTTTCACAAACCACATAGATCCACCAGTGTCATTGCATGTGTGTTCTTCTAATAAACCACAGCTAGAGTCACTTGATGTGTGTTCTTTTCATAAACCACAACTGCATGTGTGTTCCTTTCACAAACCACATATGGATCCACCAGTGTTATTCCATATGTGTTCTTTAGATTAACCACAGCTAGAGTCATTGCATGTCTATTCTTTTCACAAACCACATGGATCCACCAGTGTCATTGCATGTGTGTTCTTTTAATAAACCACAAATAGAGTCATTGCATTTGTGTTCTTTTCACAAACCACATATGCATCCACCAGTGTCATTGCATGTGTGTTCTTTTCATTTTCCACAACTAGAGTCATTTCATATGTGTTCTTTTCACAAACCACATATGGATCCACCAGAGTCATTGCATGTATGTTCTTTTGATATACCACATATGGATCCACCAGTGTCATTGCATGTGTGTTCTTTTCACAAATCACATATGGATCCACCAATATCATTGCATATATGTTCTTTTCACAAACCACATGTGGATCCACAAGTGTCATTGCATGTGTGTTATTTTCACTAACCACATATGGATCCCCTAGTGTCATTGCAAGTGTGTTCATTTCATTAACCACAGATAGAGTCATTGCATGTCTTTTGTTTTCATAAACCACATGGATCCACCAGTGTCATTACATGTGTGTTCTTTTAATAAACCACAACTAGAGTCATTGCACGTGTGTTCTTTTCACAAATCACATATGGATTCACAAGTGTCATTGCATGTGTGTTCTTTTCATTAACCACAGCTAGGGTCATTTCATGTGTGTTCTTTTCACAAACCACATATGGATCCACCAATGTCAATGCATGTGTGTTCTTTTCACAAACCACATATGGATCCACCAGAGTCATTGCATGTCTGTTCTTTTCATAGACCACAAATGGATCCTCTAGTGTCATTCCATGTGTGTTATTTTCACAAACCATATATGGATCCACCAGTGTCATTGCATGTGTGTTTTTTTAACAAACCACATATTGATCCACCAGTGTCATTGCATGTGTGTTCTTTTCACAAACCTCGTATGGATCCACAAGTGTCATTGCATGTTTGTTCTTTTCACAAACATATGGATCCCCTAGTGTCATTGCATGTGTGTTATTTTCATTAACCACAGATAGAGTCATTGCATGTCTGTTCTATTCACAAACCACATGGATCCACCAGTATCATTGCATGTGTGTTCTTTTAATAAACCACAACTAGAGTCCTTGCATGTGCATTCTTTTCACAAACCACATATGGATCCACCCGTGTCATGGCATGTGTGTTCTTTTCATTAACCACAGATAGAGTCATTGCCTGTCTTTTCTTTTCACAAACCACATGGATCCACCAGTGTCATTGCATGTGTGTTCTTTTAATAAACCACAACTAGAGTCATTGCATGTGTGTTCTTTTCACAAACCACATATGGATCCACCGGTGTCAATGCATCTGTGTTCTTTTCACAAACCACATATGGATCCACCAGAGTCATTGCATGTCTGTTCTTTTCATAGACCACATATGGATCCACTAGTGTCAATGCATGTCTGTTATTTTCACAAACCATATATAGATCCACCAGTGCCATTGCATGTGTGTTCTTTTAACAAACCACATATGGATCCACCAGTGTCATTGCATGTGTGTTCTTTTCACAAACCTCATATGGATCCACAAGTGTCATTGCATGTGTGTTCTTTTCACAAACATACGGATCCCCTAGTGTCATTGCATGTGTGTTATTTTCATTAACCACAGATAGAGTCATTGCATGTATGTTCTTTTCACAAACCATATGGATCCACCAGTGTCATTGGATGTGTGTTCTTTTAATATACCACAACTAGAGTCATTGCATGTGTGTTCTTTTCACAAAACACATATGGATCCACCAGTGTCATTGCATGTGTGTTCTTTTCAACCACAGCTAGAGATATTTCATGTGTGTTCTTTTCACAAACCACATATGGATCCACCAGTGTCATTGCATGTGTGTTCTTTTCACAAACCACATATGGATCCACCAGTGTCATTGCATGTGTGTTCTTTTCACAAACCACATATGGATCCACCAGTGTCATTTCATGTGTGTTCTTTTCACAAACCACATATGGATCCACCAGTGTCATTGCATGTATGTTCTTTTCACAAACCACATTTGGATCCACAAGTGTAATTGCATGTGTGTTATTTTCACTAACCACATATGGATCCCCTAATGTCATGGCATGTGTGTTCTTTTCATTAACCACAGATAAACTCATTGCATGTCTGTTCTTTTCACAAACCACATGGATCCACTAGTACCATTCCATGTGTGTTCTTTTAATAAACTACAACTAGAGTCATTGCATGTGTGTTCTTTTCACAAACCACATATGGATCCACCAGTGTCATTGCATGTGTGTTTGTTCTCATTAACCACAGCCAGAGTCATTTCATGTGTGTTCTTTTCACAAACCACGTATGGATCCACAAGTGTCATTGCATGCGTGGTCTTTTCACAAACCATATATGGATCCACCAGTGTAATTGCATGTGTGTTCTTTTCATTAACCATAACTAGAGTTATTGCTTGTCTGTTCTTTTCACAAACCACATAGATCCTCCAGTGTCATTGCATGTGTGTTCTTTTAATAAACCACAGCTAGAGTCACTTGATGTGTGTTCTTTTCATAAACCACAACTGCATGTGTGTTATTTTCATAAACCACATATGGATCCACCAGTGTTATTCCATATGTGTTCTTTAGATTAACCACAGCTAGAGTCATTGCATGTCTGTTCTTTTCACAAACCACATGGATCCACTAGTGTCATTGCATGTGTGTTCTTTTAATAAACCACAAATAGAGTCATTGCATTTGTGTTCTGTTCACAAACCATATATGGATCCACCAGTGTGATTGCATGTGTGTTCTTTTCATTAACCACAACTAGAGTCATTTCATGTGTGTTCTTTTCACAACCCACATATGGATCCGACAGAGTCATTGCATGTCTGTTCTTTTGATAGACCACATATGGATCCACTAGTGTCATTGCATGTCTGTTCTTTTCATAAACCATATATAGATCCACCAGTGCCATTGCATGTGTGTTCTTTTAACAAACCACATATGGATCCACCAGTGTCATTGCATGTGTGTTCTTTTCACAAACCTCATATGGATCCACAAGTGTCATTGCATGTGTGTTCTTTTCACAAACATACGGATCCCCTAGTGTCATTGCATGTGTGTTATTTTCACTAACCACAGATAGAGTCATTGCATGTCTGTTCTTTTCACAAACCACATGGATCCACCAGTGTCATTGCATGTGTGTTCTTTTAATGTACCACAACTAGAGTCATTGCATGTGTGTTCTTTTCACAAATAACATATGGATCCACCAGTGTCATTGCATGTGTGTTCTTTTCTTTAACCACAGCTAGAGATATTTCATGTGTGTTCTTTTCACAAACCACATTTGGATCCACCAGTGTCATTGCATGTGTGTTCTTTTCACAAACCACATATGGATCCACCAGTGTCATTGCATGTGTGTTCTTTTCACAAACCACATATGGATCCACGAGTGTCATTTCATGTGTGTTCTTTTCACAAACCACATATGGATCCACCAGTGTCATTGCATGTGTGTTTCTTCTCATTAACCACAGCTAGAGTCATTTCATGTGTGTTCTTTTCACAAACCACATATGGATCCACTAGTGTCATTACATGTGTGGTCTTTTCACAAACCATATATGGATCCACTAGTGTCATTGCATGTGTGTTCTTTTCATTAACCATAACTAGAGTCATTGCATGTCTGTTCTTTTCACAAACCATATAGATCCACCAGTGTCATTGCATGTGTGTTCTTTTCATAAACCACAGCTAGAGTCACTTGATGTGTGTTCTTTTCATAAACCACAACTGCATGTGTGTTCTTTTCACAAACCACATATGGATCCACCAGTGTTATTCCATATGTGTTCTTTAGATTAACCACAGCTAGAGTTATTGCATGTCTGTTATTTTCACAAACCACATGGATCCACCAGTGTCATTGCATGTGTGTTCTTTTAATAAACCACAAATAGAGTCATTGCATTTGTGTTCTTTTCACAAACCACATATGGATCCACCAGTGTGATTGCATGTGTGTTCTTTTCACAAACCACATATGGATCCACCAGTGTCATTGCATGTGTGTTCTTTTCACAAATCACATATGGATCCACCAGTGTCACTACATATATATTCTTTTCACAAACCACATGTGGATCCACAAGTGTCATTGCATGTGTGTTATTTTCACTAACCACATATGGATCCCCTAGTGTCATTGCAAGTGTGTTGTTTTTATTAACCACAGATAGAGTCATTGCATGTCTTTTCTTTTCACAAACCACATGGATCCACCAGTGTCATTGCATGTGTGTTCTTTTAATAAACCACAACTAGAATCATTACACGTGTGCTCTTTTCACAAACCACATATGGATCCACCAGTGTCAATGCATGTGTGTTCTTTTCACAAACCACATATGGATCCACCAGAGTTATTGCATGTCTGTTCTTTTCATAGACCACATATGGATCCACTAGTGTCATTGCAAGTGTGTTCTTTTCATTAACCAAAACTAGAGTTATTGCACGTCTGTTCTTTTCACAAACCACATAGATCCACTAGTGTCATTGTATGTGTGTTCATTTAATAAACCACACCTAGAGTCACTTGATGTGTGTTCTTTTCATAAACCACAACTGCATGTGTGTTCTTTTCACAAACCACATATGGATCCACCAGTGTTATTCCATATGTGTTCTTTAGATTAACCACAACTAGAGGCATTGCATGTCTGTTCTTTTCACAAACCACATGGATCCACCAGTGTCATTGCAATTGTGTTCTTTTAATAAACCACAAATAGAGTCATTGCATTTGTGTTCTTTTCACAAACCACATATGGATCCACCAGTGTGATTGCATGTGTGTTCTTTTCACAAACCACATATGGATCCACCAGTGTCATTGCATGTGTGTTCTTTTCACAAATCACATATGGATCCACCAGTGTCATTGCATATATGTTGTTTTCACAAACCACATTTGGATCCACAAGTGTCATTGCATGTGTGTTATTTTCACTAACCACATATGGATCCCCTAGTGTCATTGCAAGTGTGTTGTTTTTATTAACCACAGATAGAGTCATTGCATGTCTTTTCTTTTCACAAACCACATGGATCCACCAGTGTCATTGCATGTGTGTTCTTTTAATAAACCACAACTAGAATCATTACACGTGTGCTCTTTTCACAAACCACATATGGATCCACCAGTGTCAATGCATGTGTGTTCTTTTCACAAACCACATATGGATCCACCAGAGTTATTGCATGTCTGTTCTTTTCATAGACCACATATGGATCCACTAGTGTCATTGCAAGTGTGTTCTTTTCATTAACCAAAACTAGAGTTATTGCACGTCTGTTCTTTTCACAAACCACATAGATCCACTAGTGTCATTGTATGTGTGTTCATTTAATAAACCACACCTAGAGTCACTTGATGTGTGTTCTTTTCATAAACCACAACTGCATGTGTGTTCTTTTCACAAACCACATATGGATCCACCAGTGTTATTCCATATGTGTTCTTTAGATTAACCACAACTAGAGGCATTGCATGTCTGTTCTTTTCACAAACCACATGGATCCACCAGTGTCATTGCATGTGTGTTCTTTTAATAAACCACAAATAGAGTCATTGCATTTATGTTCTTTTCACAAACCACATATGGATCCACCTGTGTCATTGCATGTGTGTTCTTTTCATTAACCACAACTAGAGTCATTTCATGTGTGTTCTTTTCACAACCCACATATGGATCCACCAGAGTCATTGCATATGTCATTATTTTGATATACCACAGATGGATCCACCAGTGTCATTGCATGTGTGTTCTTTTCACGAACCACATATGGATCCACCAGTGTCATTGCATGTGTGTTCTTTTCACCAATCACATATGGATCCACCAGTGTCATTGCATATATGTTGTTTTCACAAACCACATGTGGATCCACAAGTGTCATTGCATGTGTGTTATTTTCACTAACCACATATGGATCCCCTAGTGTCATTGCAAGTGTGTTGTTTTCATTAACCACAGATAGAGTCATTGCATGTCTTTTCTTTTCACAAACCACATGGATCCACCAGTGTGATTGCATGTGTGTTCTTTTAATAAACCACAACTAGAATCATTGCACGTGTGCTCTTTTCACAAACCACATATGGATCCACCAGTGTCAATGCATGTGTGTTCTTTTCACAAACCACATATGGATCCACAAGAGTTATTGCATGTCTGTTCTTTTCATAGACCACATATGGATCCACTAGTGTCATTGCATGTGTGTTCTTTTCACAAACCATATATAGATCCACCAGTGTCATTGCATGTGTGTTCTTTTCACAAACCACATATGGATCCACCAGTGTCATTGCATGTGTGTTCTTTTCACAAATCACATATGGATCCACCAGTGTCATTGCATATATGTTCTTTTCACAAACCACATTTGGATCCACAAGTGTCATTGCATGTGTGTTCTTTTCATTAACCACAGCTAGAGATATTTCATGTGTGTTCTTTTCACAAACCACATATGGATCCACCAGTGTCATTGCATGTGTGTTCTTTTCACAAACCACATATGGATCCACCAGTGTCATTGCATGTGTGTTCTTTTCATAAACCACATATGGATCCACGAGTGTCATTTCATGTGTGTTCTTTTCACAAACCACATATGGATCCACCAGTGTCATTGCATGTATGTTCTTTTCACAAACCACATTTGGATCCACAAGTGTAATTGCATGTGTGTTATTTTCACTAACCACATATGGATCCCCTAATGTCATCGCATGTGTGTTCTTTTCATTAACCACAGATAGACTCATTGCATGTCTGTTCTTTTCACAAACCACATGGATCCACTAGTACCATTGCATGTGTGTTCTTTTAATAAACTACAACTAGATTCATTGCATGTGTGTTTGTTTCAAAAACCACATATGGATCCACCAGTGTCATTGCATGTGTGTTTCTTCTCATTAACCACAGCTAGAGTCATTTCATGTGTGTTCTTTTCACAAACCACGTATGGATCCACCAGTGTCATTGCATGTGTGGTCTTTTCACAAACCATATATGGATCCACCAGTGTCATTGCATGTGTGTTCTTTTCATTAACCATGACTAGAGTTATTGCTTGTCTGTTCTTTTCACAAACCACATAGATCCTCCAGTGTCATTGCATGTGTGTTCTTTTAATAAACCGCACCTAGAGTCACTTGATGTGTGTTCTTTTCATAAATTACAACTGCATGTGTGTTATTTTCACAAACCACATATGGATCCACCAGTGTTATTCCATATGTGTTCTTTAGATTAACCACAGC
The DNA here is from genome assembly GCA_023614405.1 of Avena insularis. NCBI lineage: Eukaryota > Viridiplantae > Streptophyta > Magnoliopsida > Poales > Poaceae > Avena > Avena insularis. The sequence goes on from JAJUPC010000420.1 coordinate 22,625, forward strand.
TAGAGGCATTGCATGTCTGTTCTTTTCACAAACCACATGGATCCACCAGTGTCATTGCATGTGTGTTCTTTTCACCAATCACATATGGATCCACCAGTGTCATTGCATATATGTTGTTTTCACAAACCACATGTGGATCCACAAGTGTCATTGCATGTGTGTTATTTTCACTAACCACATATGGATCCCCTAGTGTCATTGCAAGTGTGTTGTTTTCATTAACCACAGATAGAGTCATTGCATGTCTTTTCTTCTCACAAACCACATGGATCCACCAGTGTGATTGCATGTGTGTTCTTTTAATAAACCACATATGGATCCACGAGTGTCATTGCATGTGTGTTCTTTTCATAGACCACATATGGATCCACTAGTGTCATTGCATGTGTGTTCTTTTCACAAACCATATATAGATCCACCAGTGTCATTGCATGTGTGTTCTTTTCACAAACCACATATGGATCCACCAGTGTCATTGCATGTGTGTTCTTTTCACAAATCACATATGGATCCACCAGTGTCATTGCATATATGTTCTTTTCACAAACCACATTTGGATCCACAAGTGTCATTGCATGTGTGTTCTTTTCATTAACCACAGCTAGAGATATTTCATGTGTGTTCTTTTCACAAACCACATATGGATCCACCAGTGTCATTGCATGTGTGTTCTTTTCACAAACCACATATGGATCCACCAGTGTCATTGCATGTGTGTTCTTTTCATAAACCACATATGGATCCACGAGTGTCATTTCATGTGTGTTCTTTTCACAAACCACATATGGATCCACCAGTGTCATTGCATGTATGTTCTTTTCACAAACCACATTTGGATCCACAAGTGTAATTGCATGTGTGTTATTTTCACTAACCATATGGATCCCCTAATGTCATCGCATGTGTGTTCTTTTCATTAACCAGATAGACTCATTGCATGTCTGTTCTTTTCACAAAACACATGGATCCACTAGTACCATTGCATGTGTGTTCTTTTAATAAACTACAACTAGATTCATTGCATGTGTGTTTGTTTCAAAAACCACATATGGATCCACCAGTGTCATTGCATGTGTGTTTCTTCTCATTAACCACAGCTAGAGTCATTTCATGTGTGTTCTTTTCACAAACCACGTATGGATCCACCAGTGTCATTGCATGTGTGGTCTTTTCACAAACCATATATGGATCCAACAGTGTCATTGCATGTGTGTTCTTTTCATTAACCATGACTAGAGTTATTGCTTGTCTGTTCTTTTCACAAACCACATAGATCCTCCAGTGTCATTGCATGTGTGTTCTTTTAATAAACCGCACCTAGAGTCACTTGATGTGTGTTCTTTTCATAAATTACAACTGCATGTGTGTTATTTTCACAAACCACATATGGATCCACCAGTGTTATTCCATATGTGTTCTTTAGATTAACCACAGCTAGAGGCATTGCATGTCTGTTCTTTTCACAAACCACATGGATCCACCAGTGTCATTGCATGTGTGTTCTTTTAATAAACCACAAATAGAGTCATTGCATTTATGTTCTTTTCACAAACCACATATGGATCCACCTGTGTCATTGCATGTGTGTTCTTTTCATTAACCACAACTAGAGTAATTTCATGTGTGTTCTTTTCACAACCCACATATGGATCCACCAGAGTCATTGCATGTCTGTTATTTTGATATACCACATATGGATCCACCAGTGTCATTGCATGTGTGTTCTTTTCACGAACCACATATGGATCCACCAGTGTCATTGCATGTGTGTTCTTTTCACCAATCACATATGGATCCACCAGTGTCATTGCATATATGTTGTTTTCACAAACCACATGTGGATCCACAAGTGTCATTGCATGTGTGTTATTTTCACTAACCACATATGGATCCCCTAGTGTCATTGCAAGTGTGTTGTTTCTATTAACCACAGATAGAGTCATTGCATGTCTTTTCTTTTCACAAACCACATGGATCCACCAGTGTGATTGCATGTGTGTTCTTTTAATAAACCACAACTAGAATCATTGCACGTGTGCTCTTTTCACAAACCACATATGGATCCACCAGTGTCAATGCATGTGTGTTCTTTTCACAAACCACATATGGATCCACCAGAGTTATTGCATGTCTGTTCTTTTCATAGACCACATATGGATCCACTAGTGTCATTGCATGTGTGTTCTTTTCACAAACCATATAGATCCACCAGTGTCATTGCATGTGTGTTCTTTTCACAAACCACATATGGATCCACCAGTGTCATTGCATGTGTGTTCTTTTCACAAATCACATATGGATCCACCAGTGTCATTGCATATATGTTCTTTTCACAAACCACATTTGGATCCACAAGTGTCATTGCATGTGTGTTCTTTTCATTAACCACAGCTAGAGATATTTCATGTGTGTTCTTTTCACAAACCACATATGGATCCACCAGTGTCATTGCATGTGTGTTCTTTTCACAAACCACATATGGATCCACCAGTGTCATTGCATGTGTGTTCTTTTCATAAACCACATATGGATCCACGAGTGTCATTTCATGTGTGTTCTTTTCACAAACCACATATGGATCCACCAGTGTCATTGCATGTATGTTCTTTTCACAAACCACATTTGGATCCACAAGTGTAATTGCATGTGTGTTATTTTCACTAACCACATATGGATCCCCTAATGTCATCGCATGTGTGTTCTTTTCATTAACCACAGATAGACTCATTGCATGTCTGTTCTTTTCACAAACCACATGGATCCACTAGTACCATTGCATGTGTGTTCTTTTAATAAACTACAACTAGATTCATTGCATGTGTGTTTGTTTCAAAAACCACATATGGATCCACCAGTGTCATTGCATGTGTGTTTCTTCTCATTAACCACGGCTAGAGTCATTTCATGTGTGTTCTTTTCACAAACCACGTATGGATCCACCAGTGTCATTGCATGTGTGGTCTTTTCACAAACCATATATGGATCCACCAGTGTCATTGCATGTGTGTTCTTTTCATTAACCATGACTAGAGTTATTGCTTGTCTGTTCTTTTCACAAACCACATAGATCCTCCAGTGTCATTGCATGTGTGTTCTTTTAATAAACCGCACCTAGAGTCACTTGATGTGTGTTCTTTTCATAAATTACAACTGCATGTGTGTTATTTTCATAAACCACAGATGGATCCGCTAGTGTTATTCCATATGTGTTCTTTAGATTAACCACAGCTAGAGTCATTGCATGTCTGTTCTTTTCACAAACCACATGGATCCACCAGTGTCATTGCATGTGTGTTCTTTTAATAAACCACAAATAGAGTCATTGCATTTGTGTTCTTTTCACAAACCACATATGGATCCACCAGTGTGATTGCATGTGTGTTCTTTTCATTAACCACAACTAGAGTCATTTCATGTGTGTTCTTTTCACAACCCACATATGGATCCACCAGAGTCATTGCATGTCTGTTCTTTTGATATACCACATATGGATCCACCAGTGTCATTGCATGTGTGTTCTTTTCACACACCAAATATGGATCCACCAGTGTCATTGCATGTGTGTTCTTTTCAAGAATCACATATGGATCCACCAGTGTCATTGCATATATGTTCTTTTCACAAACCACATGTGGAATCACAAGTGTCATTACATGTGTGACTAACCACATATGGATCCCCTAGTGTCAGTGCAAGTGTGTTCTTTTCATTAACCACACATAGAGTCATTGCATGTCTTTTCTTTTCACAAACCACATGGATCCACTAGTGTCATTGCATGTGTGTTCTTTTAGTAAACCACAACTAGAGTCATTGCAGGTGTGTTCTTTTCACAAACCACATATGGATCCACCAGTGTCAATGCATGTGTGTTCTTTTCACAAACCACATATGGATCCACCAGAGTCATTGCATCTATGTTCTTTTCATAGACCACATATGGATCCACTAGTGTCATTGCATGTGTGTTCTTTTCACAAACCATATATAGATCCACCAGTTTCATTGCATGTGTGTTCTTTTCACAAACCACATATGGATCCACCAGTGTCATTGCATGTGTGTTCTTTTCACAAATCACATATGGATCCACCAGTGTCATTGCATATATGTTCTTTTCACAAACCGCATGTCGATCCACAAGTGTCATTGCATGTGTTTTATTTTCACTAACCACATATGGATCCCCTAGTTTCATTGCATGTCTTTTCTTTTCACAAACCACATGGATCCACCAGTGTCATTGCATGTGTGTTCTTTTAATAAACCACAACTAGAGTCATTGCTCGTGTGTTCTTTTCACAAACCACATATGGATCCACCAGTGTCATTGCATGTGTGTTCTTTTCATTAACCACTACTAGGGTCATTTCATGTGTGTTCTTTTCACAAACCACATATGGATCCACCAGTGTCAATGCATGTGTGTTCTTTTCACAAACCACATATGGATCCACCAGAGTCATTGCATGTCTGTTCTTTTCATAGACCACATATGGATCCACTAGTGTCATTGCATGTGTGTTCTTTTCACAAACATATATAGATCCACCAGTGTCATTGCATGTGTGTTCTTTTAACAAACCACATATGGATCCACCAGTGTCATTGCATGTGTGTTCTTTTCACAAACCTCATATGGATCCACAAGTGTCATTGCATGTTTGTTCTTTTCACAAACATACGGCTCCCCTAGTGTCATTGCATGTGTGTTATTTTCATTAACCACAGATAGAGTCATTGCATGTCTGTTCTTTTCACAAACCACATGGATCCACCAATGGCATTGCATGTGTGTTCTTTTAATATACCACAACTAGAGTCATTGCATGTGTGTTCTTTTCACAAAACACATATGGATCCACCAATGTCATTGCATGTCTGTTCTTTTCATTAGCCACATCTAGAGATATTTCATGTGTGTTCTTTTCACAACCCACATATGGATCCACCAGTGTCATTGCATGTGTCTTCTTTTCACCAACCACATATGGATCCACCAGTGTCATTGCATGTGTGTTCTTTTCACAAACCACATATTGATCCACCAGTGTCATTGCATGTATGTTCTTTTCACAAACATCATATGGATCCACAAGTGTCATTGCATGTGTTTTCTTTTCACAAACATACGGATCCCCTAGTGTCATTGCATGTGTGTTATTTTCACTAACCACAGATAGAGTCATTGCATGTCTGTTCTTTTCACAAACCACATGGATCCACCAGTGTCATTGCATATGTGTTCTTTTAATATACCACAACTAGAGTCATTGCATGTGTGTTGTTTTCACAAAACACATATGGATCCACCAGTGTCATTGCATGTGTGTTCTTTTCATTAACCACAGCTAGAGATATTTCATGTGTGTTCTTTTCACAAACCGCATATGGATCCACCAGTGTCATTGCATGTGTGTTCTTTTCACAAACCGCATATGGATCCACCAGTGTCATTGCATGTGTGTTCTTTTCACAAACCCCATATGGATCCACCAGTGTCATTTCATGTGTGTTCTTTTCACAAACCACATATGGATCCACCAGTGTCATTGCATGTATGTTCTTTTCACAGACCACATTTGGATCCACAAGTGTAATTGCATGTGTGTTATTTTCAATAACCACATATGGATCCCCTAGTGTCATTGCATGTGTGTTCTTTTCATTAACCATAGATAGACTCATTGCATGTCTGTTCTTTTCAAAAACCACATGGATCCAACAGTATCATTGCATGTGTGTTCTTTTAATAAACTACAACTAGAGTCATTGCATGTGTGTTCTTTTCACAAACCACATATAGATCCACCAGCGTCATTGCATGTGTGGTCTTTTCACAAACCATATATGGATCCACCAGTGTCATTGCATGTGTGTTCTTTTCATTAACCAAAACTAGAGTTATTGCATGTCTGTTCTTTTCACAAACCACATAGATCCACCAGTGTCATTGTATGTGTGTTCTTTTAATAAACCACACCTAGAGTCACTTGATGTGTGTTCTTTTCATAAACCACAACTGCATGTGTGTTCTTTTCACAAACCACATATGGATCCACCAGTGTTATTCCATATGTGTTCTTTAGATTAACCACAGCTAGAGTCATTGCATGTCTGTTCTTTTCACAATCCACATGGATCCACCAGTGTCATTGCATGTGTGTTCTTTTAATAAACCACAAATAGAGTCATTGCATTTATGTTCTTTTCACAAACCACATATGGATCCACCAGTGTCATTGCATGTGTGTTCTTTTCATTAACCACAACTAGAGTCATTTCATGTGTGTTCTTTTCACAACCAACATATGGATCCACCAGAGTCATTGCATGTCTGTTATTTTGATATACCACATATGGATCCACCAGTGTCATTGCATGTGTGTTCTTTTCACGAACCACATATGGATCCACCAGTGTCATTGCATGTGTGTTCTTTTCACAAATCACATATGGATCCACCAGTGTCATTGCATATATGTTCTTTTCACAAACCACATGTGGATCCACAAGTGTCATTGCATGTGTGTTATTTTCACTAACCACATATGGATCCCCTAGTGTCATTGCAAGTGTGTTCTTTTCATTAACCACAGATAGAGTCATTGCTTGTCTTTTCTTTTCACAAACCACATGGATCCACCAGTGTCATTGCATGTGTGTTCTTTTAATAAACCACAACTAGAGTCATTGCACGTGTGCTCTTTTCACAAACCACATATGGATCCACCAGTGTCAATGCATGTGTGTTCTTTTCACAAACCTCATATGGATCCACCAGAGTTATTGCATGTCTGTTCTTTTCATAGACCACATATGGATCCACTAGTGTCATTGCATGTGTGTTCTTTTCACAAACCATATATAGATCCACCAGTGTCATTGCATGTGTGTTCTTTTCACAAACCACATATGGATCCACCAGTGTCATTGCATGTGTGTTCTTTTCACAAATCACATATGGATCCACGAGTGTCATTGCATATATGTTCTTTTCACAAACCACATTTGGATCCACAAGTGTCATTGCATGTGTGTTCTTTTCATTAACCACAGCTAGAGATATTTCATGTGTGTTCTTTTCACGAACCACATATGGATCCACTAGTGTCATTGCATGAGTGTTCTTTTCACAAACCACATCCACCAGTGTCATTGCATGTGTGTAGTTTTCACAAACCACATATGGATCCACCAGTGTCATTTCATGTGTGTTCTTTTCACAAACCTCATATGGATCCACAAGTGTCATTGCATGTGCGTTCTTTTCACAAACATACGGATCCCCTAGTGTCATTGCATGTGTGTTATTTTCATTAACCACAGATAGAGTCATTGCATGTCTGTTCTTTTCACAAACCACATGGATCCACCAATGTCATTGCATGTGTGTTCTTTTAATATACCACAACTAGAGTCATTGCATGTGTGTTCTTTTCACAAAACACATATGGATCCACCAATGTCATTGCATGTGTGTTCTTTTCATTAGCCACAGCTAGAGATATTTCATGTGTGTTCTTTTCACAAACCACATATGGATCCACTAGTGTCATTGCATGTGTGTTCTTTTCACCAACCACATATGGATCCACCAGAGTCATTGCATGTCTGTTCTTTTCATAGACCACATATGGATCCACTAGTGTCATTGCATGTGTGTTCTTTTCACAAACATATATAGATCCACCAGTGTCATTGCATATGTGTTCTTTTAACAAACCACATATGGATCCACCGGTGTCATTGCATGTGTGTTCTTTTCACAAACCTCATATGGATCCACAAGTGTCATTGCATGTTTGTTATTTTCACAAACATACGGCTCCCCTAGTGTCATTGCATGTGTGTTATTTTCACTAACCACAGATAGAGTCATTGCATGTCTGTTCTTTTCACAAACCACATGGATCCACCAGTGTCATTGCATCTGTGTTCTTTTAATATACCACAACTAGAGTCATTGCATGTGTGTTCTTTTCACAAAACACATATGGATCCACCAGTGTCATTACATGTGTGTTCTTTTCATTAACCACAGCTAGAGATATTTCATGTGTGTTCTTTTCACAAACCGCATATGGATCCACCAGTGTCATTGCATGTGTGTTCTTTTCACAAACCGCATATGGATCCACCAGTGTCATTGCATGTGTGTTCTTTTCACAAACCACATATGGATCCACCAGTGTCATTTCATGTGTGTTCTTTTCACAAACCACATATGGATCCACCAGTGTCATTGCATGTATGTTCTTTTCACAAACCACATTTGGATCCACAAGTGTAATTGCATGTGTGTTATTTTCAATAACCACATATGGATCCCCTAGTGTCATTGCATGTGTGTTCTTTTCATTAACCATAGATAGACTAATTGCATGTCTGTTCTTTTCAAAAACCACATGGATCCATGATCATTGCATGTGTGTTCTTTTAATAAACTACAACTAGAGTCATTGCATGTGTGTTCTTTTCACAAACCACATATGGATCCACCAGTGTCATTGCATGTGTGTTTCTTCTCATTAACCACAGCTAGAGTCATTTCATGTGTGTTCTTTTCACAAACCACATATAGATCCACCAGTGTCATTGCATGTGTGGTCTTTTCACAAACCATATATGGATCCACCAGTGTCATTGCATGTGTGTTCTTTTCATTAACCAAAACTAGAGTTATTGCATGTCTGTTCTTTTCACAAACCACATAGATCCACCAGTGTCATTGTATGTGTGTTCTTTTAATAAACCACACCTAGAGTCACTTGATGTGTGTTCTTTTCATAAACCACAACTGCATGTGTGTTCTTTTCACAAACCACATATGGATCCACCAGTGTTATTCCATATGTGTTCTTTAGATTAACCACAGCTAGAGTCATTGCATGTCGTTTCTTTTCACAAACCACATGGATCCACCAGTGTGACACCCGGTTCTGAAAAGACCGTGGCCTCTATGTGACATGCCAATCCCTGGATCGGTTCATTGGCCCACAATAGAGTAAGATAGATAACATAGCAAAATATCCGTGTATCATAGATAACGAAGATCCAGAGTACCATTATTACAATAAAAGCTTAGCACAAGCTAGCTCAAATTATTCAGGTAGCAACATAAACGAATAAATCCTCCATTCTTCAAATTGCCCACAAGTGAACAAGTGCCGAGTGGAGTACCGTGGCCTATAACGATCAATCAGAATCGGAATAACCTGCAGCATAAAACGCAACAGCCCCGAAGGGTCAATACATGGAATGTATGGCAAGTAGAGCTAGTAAATGGAGACAATAGTACTAACATCTACATGCATATCTGGCAAGTGGAGCTGTGTCTGGCTTGCATTTGCAAATAACTTTGTCCTACTTTCATAAACAGTTTTTGATTTTCTTTGAAAAGATCCCAATTAAGTTAACCCAACAAGATTAAAGCAATTATGAAATTAGAATGATCGAGAAACATGTCTTGGAAACAATATCTAGCAACTCAGTTGTCCATAACCGGGGACACGGCTAATCGATTAGATTATACACTCTGCAGAGGTTAGTACACTTTACCCATGTGACTTGGCCAGCCCAGCTCGTCTGCATCACTCTCATTTTGGGTGATGATAGGAGAAGACCAAGAAGAGACTGTTTGAAGTAGCTCCTCAATCCCGACGCGCACCGGTCCAACCTACCAAAATTCTACATCTCTGGATACGCGGGTTCGAGTTACCACAACCTACTAAGTCCAACCAACCGCCCATTTCATTATTGGCACATGGTTGTACACGTAAGCTACACAATAAAGAAGCCAATCATTCTCTCTTGATACCTGGGTGCCTTTCCGCAATGAAACCACCAAAAATTATCAATACCATCACACCTGGGGTTCATTGATTGTTGTTTTAGTTTTCACAAACCAATACTTTGAGAAAACAAGTATCAATGATGTAACCCAGCCCTCGTTCAACATAGCATGGCTAAGCACATCTACAACGGTGGTTCATCTACAAGGAAAGCCCTACCACAATAATAGGACATAGCATAGCGATAGTATCATCCTACACATGCATCTACAAAATACACGACAATGCATTGAAAATAGTAGGACGATATCATGAACAAAGTAGCATCTACTTGCCTTGATTGAAGCGGTCGGAGGAACAATCCAAACATGAGCAAGGGTTGCACTCCACACAATCTACACGACACAATTGCATTCATAAACAAACAATTCACAAACATATGCAACAAAGATGATGCATGAATGCAAGAACGGCAAGTGAATTGGTGCTACAGCTGCACCACATAATACTAATACATATTACTACCGAATACATGCATGGAAAATAGATTTGGCGCTAGGAAAACTATTAACCAAAAGTAGAGATCTCTACTAGAGCTAGAACTTAAATAATTCACTACCGGTAGTATACTGTTTGTAAAATCCTAGAAAAATTGTACCGCATAGGCATCGCTGATAAGAAACATTACCAATTGGAATTACTCAAAAAGGAGTTATAAAACATCCCGAGTAATTAAAACACTGCAGAAAGCCATTAGACAAATACTGCAGAAGTTTTTACTGTAAGTCTCTCTTTTTATTTCATGATGAGATTCCCCATGTTCATACGAGTTCAGGGACATATCATACGCGATTTTCGGAGTTACGAAACTTTTACTACGAATTTATTACTCCGAAAAGGCCACTAACTAGTTTAATTAAACTGTACTAAACCTGACAGTAAAAGTCTGAACCAAAGCTGCAGCGAGATTCTACACGACTCACTGAACTCGTGCATATTTTATTTGAAAATTTTGGCCAAGCGGTTTAATTTCTACGCAATTTACAAGATTCTACCGAAATCTGCCAACTAATAGGATTAACGAAATTGACCCGATCAAGCGTACGATGACGATTGGGCGTCTAACCAGTCAACGTCTGGGGCCTCTGACTAGTCAACGTCTGGAGTGCTGACCAGTCAACGAACGATCTAAGCCGCTGATCTGAGATCTGACGGTGGCTGCTGTCTTACCGGAAACGGACGGCGAACTCCGGCGAGCTCCGGACGGCGGCGACGGTCGGTTCCGGCAGCGTGGTTCTACCTGCACGTACTCACACGGTCAACTACGGCTTCCGGAATAATAAACGCGTGCGCGTACGTGGCGATCTGCAGGGCGCAGTTGGCGGTGACGGATGAAGACGCGGAGCACGGGAACGGAAAGAGGGCGGCGAGACGAACCCGGCAACAGACGCGGCGATGACCGACGACGGAGGGGTGGCCAGCGGCGGCGAGGAGAAGCGGCGGTGGCGGCGACGTGCACCAGGAGGCGGCTTCCAGGGAGGCGTGCGCGTGTGGAGTTGGTGGGCACGGGAATCGAGGCAGGGGTGGGGCCCTCCTTTTAAAGTACCTCGCACGCAGAAAAAAAAGAAAAGAAAAAAAATCCTGAACCAAATCGGTCCGCGGTTGGACACCGATTCGGAAATCGGTCCGGATTTTCGGACCGTTTTCCGGCGGTTTACTAAAACGTTCGAGTCTTTTGCATACGAACTCCGATTGGAGCGATTTTCGCGCCTACGGGTTCGTATCATCGAGGGGAACAACCTTCAGTCGAAGTTTGAGCGAAAGCTCGAACCTACGGGGGTGGTTGTTGCAAGTCCCTCTAAAGCTCCCCGTAGGAACCTCGAAGCGAAACAAAAAAAGGGTTTTGACGATGGCGTTTCGTCGATCCTCTCTACTCGATGGTAATGCATGGAAAGATATGATGCGATGCAATTAATGATATGCAAGACCAAATCTAAAATTTGGGATGTGACAAGACTAACCCCCTTAAGATGAATCTCGTCCTCGAGATTGGCCAACTTAGCAAATAGGTGTGGGTAGTCCTCTCGGATGTCATCTTCACGCTCCCAAGTGGCTTCCTCTTCAGTGTGGTGGCTCCACTGTACTTTGCAAAACTTGATTGTCTTGGTTCGGGTAGTCCGTTCTGCTGTCTCCAGAATCTTGACCGGTTTCTCCTCATAGGTCAAATCATTCTCAAGCTGAACCTCCTCTAGCGGTACAGTGTCTCTCAATGGTGTATCCACCATCTCCGGATGGCACTTCTTCAGCTGGGATACATGGAACACATTGTGAACAGCAGACAGAGCCTCTGGCAACTCCAACTGATAGGCAACTTCTCCTTTGCGTGCTAAGACTCGATACGATCCAATAAATCGAGGTGCCAGCTTACCCTTAATACCAAATCTCTTGATTCCACGGAGTGGCGATACTCTGAGGTATGCTCTATCACCTATCTCATATACCACTTCCTTGCGCTTGGCGTCAGCGTAGCTCTTCTGTCTTGATTGTGCTACCTTCAGTCTGTCTCTAATCAAGGCGACCTTCTCCTCAGCGTCCTTGAGCAAGTCAGGTCCAAACAACTGACGTTCTCCTACTCCATCCCATAGCAATGGTGTTCGGCACCGTTTCCCATATAACACATCGAACGGTGACGTCTTGATGCTGGTTTGATAGCTGTTGTTGTAGGAAAACTCCGCATACGGTAAATTCTCATCCCAACTAGAACCATGAGCCAAGGCGCAAGCTCTTAGCATGTCCTCCAAAATCTGATTCACCCTCTCGGTCTGTCCATCACCAGGTGAAACGTGCTAAACTCCAATATAGTACCAAGTGACTCGTGCATTGGCGCGAAGTGTGAGGTAAATTGGGTGCCTCTATCAGATACGATACTCTTGGGAACTCCATGTAGGCACACAATCTTGTCCATGTAAATCTTGGCCAACCTTGCACTTGTATAGGTCGTCTTCACCGGTATAAAGTGGGCTACCTTGGTCAAATGATCGACCACTACCCAAATAGAGTCATATCCTGACCTGGTCCTGGGAAGTCCTGTGATAAAGTCCATTCCCACTCTATCCCATTTCCAATCCGGCACGGCAAAGGCAAGGCTTGATTCTGCTGGTTTCTGGTGTTCTGCCTTCACTCGGCTACATACATCACATAGGGCAATATGCTTGGCGATATCTCCCTTCATGTTGTTCCACCAGAATCTGTCCTTTAGATCCATATACATCTTCGTATTGCCCGGATGTATGGAATACGGCGAGTCATGAGCTTCCTGCATAATCAACTTCCTTAACTCCGGATCGTTGGGCACACAAACGATCTCCATACCACAAGGTACCTTGCTCATCCTCGCGGAATTCCCTTGCTCGACCTTCCTTCATCTTTTCCTTAACTTCATCTATCTCTTTGTCTCCCACTTGAGCCTTCCTGATTCTGTCACAAGTTGGTTGGACTTCCATTGTAGCCAAGTATCCTTCAGATACTACCTCCAATCTAAGGTCCTTGAATTGCTTGCACAAATCCTCAGGCAATTCACCAATTGTTAATCCATTGGCATAAACCTTTCGGCTCAGAGCATCTGCTACTACATTGGCCTTTCCTGGGTGATATTGCAGATTCATATCATAGTCCTTGATAAGTTCCAACCATCTCCTTTGTCTCATGTTCAGCTCCTTCTGTGTAAATATGTATTTCAGGATCTTGTGGCCGGTGTACACATCACAGTGTTTTCCCATTAAGTAATGCCTCCATACCTTGAGCGCATGAACCACTGACGCTAACTCCAAGTCGTGTGTGGGGTAATTCCGCTCATGGTGCTTGAGTTGTCACGAGGCATAAGACACGACTCTCCCATCTTGCATCAGCACACTCCCAAGTCCCTGTCGAGAAGCATCACAGAACACTTGGAAATCCTTCTGAAGATCTGGTAAACACAGAACAGGCACAGTCACTAGTCGACGCTTCAGTTCCTGAAAGCTAGCTTCACACACATCTGTCCATTCAAACTTCCTCTCCTTCTTCAGAAGTTCAGTCATCGGCTTTGCAATCTTGGAAAAGTTTTCAATGAACCTCCTGTAATATCCAGCAAGTCCCAAAAAGCTTCGTATCTCTCCTGCATTCTTGGGTGCTTCCCACTCAGTTACTGCAGTCACTTTGCTTGGATCAACAGCGACTCCTTCTCCTGACACTACGTGTCCAAGAAACCCAACGGTGTTAAGCCAGAATTCACACTTGCTGAATTTGTCATACAGCTGGTGTTCCCTCAGTTTCTCCATAATCAGTCGCAGATGTTTCTCATGCTCAGCATCATCCTTGGAATATATCAGTATGTCATCAATAAACACCACTACGAACTTGTCCAAGTACTCCATAAATACCTTTTTCATCATGGTCATGAAATATGCTGGGGCATTCGTTAGTCCAAATGACATAACCGTATACTCATATAAACCATACCTAGTGGTGAAGGCGGTTTTTGGTACATCCTCCTTCCGGATCTTCAATTGAAAGTAGCCTGATCGCAGATCAATCTTGCTGAACACCTTTGCTCCTTCCAGTTGATCAAACAAATCATTTATGTTCGGCAGAGGGTACTTGTTCTTGATGGTTACCTCATTCAGCGAGTGATAGTCCACCACTAACCTCTTGGTGTTGTCTTTCTTCTCCACAAACAGAACAGGTGCACCCCATGACGACGCACTAGGCTGAATGAATCCCTTTTCCAGCTGCTCTTTCAACTGTTTCTTCAATTCCTTCAGCTCATCCACATCCATCTTATATGGTTTCTTTGCTATTGGTCCTGTTCCCGGCATCAGGTCGATAAGAAACTCTACTTCCTGTCGGTGGCATTCTGGCGCTTCTTCCGAAACACGTCAGGGTAATCCCTAATCATCAGCACGGTATCCATGCTAACCCCTTAAGAGAATTCAGCTTACACCTTCCGGTCGATGCGGTGACTTGAATCTAATCCTCTTACCATCCGGGGTTTTGAGCGAAACAGCTCGCTGTGCACAATCTATGTGTCCCCCATGCATAGACATCCAATCCATACGCAGAATAACATCTAATCCCTGTGAATCCAACACTACCAAATGTGCAATGAAGTTGTGTGTTCCAATCCTCATAGTTAAATTGCGTCATCCCGCACTAGCTATCATATCTCCTCCAGGTGAACTCACTCTAAAAGACCTCTCCATAGAATCAGTAGGTAACTTATACTTATCCACAAATGCCCTTGATATGAATGAATGCGATGCACCAGTATCGAAAAGTATAAGTGCAGGGTGAGTGTTGATTGGGAACTTACCAATCACAAGGTCAGGCTCGTTTGGAATCTCCTCCACATTCATGTGGTTCACTGTGGCCTTCTCATTGTTGGTTGGCTTCAGTCCTTTCCTCTCCGGACAGTTGTCAGCATAGTGTCCCTTTTGCTTACACTTGAAGCATGTCACCTCACTCAGATCCTTCTTCACAAAATTGCGATCGCGGTTGCGGTCATGTCCACCGTGTCCTCCAGAGTGGTGAGAGTGTCCTCCCTTGTGGCTGTGGTGACTGCTCCTATGGTTGTCATGACGATGTCCATCGCCTCCATGGTGGTGGCGGTCATGGCTCCCATGGTCATTCCCTCCATGCTTGGAGTACCCATCATATGAAGTGCGAGACTTGTGGTGTGAGCCAGAGTGGTGATTGTTGTTCTTTCTCTTGCGGCTTTCCACCTGCTTGTGCTTCCCTTCCAGGATTCTGGCCTTGTCCATAAGCTCCTAGAAAGTGGGGCAATAAACCACCAGTAGCTGCACTGAAAGCTCATCACTGAGGCCATCCAGGAATCTCTCCCTCCTTTTTGCATCAGTGTCAACATCCTCAGGTGCATAACGGGACAGGTTGTTGAACTCCTCAATGTACTCGGCCACGGTGCGATTGGTTTGGCGCAAGTTGCGGAACTCCTTCCTCTTCAGGCTCAGAACTCCCGAAGACACGTGGTCGGTCCTGAAACCTTCCTCAAACATTGCCCAAGTCACAGTATTCAGAGGGTGGGTGATCTGAAATGTGTCCCACCAAGAAGCGGCTGGTCCCTCCAGTAGGTGAGCGACAAACCTCACCTTCTCAGCATCAGTGCAACCGACAGTTACTAGATCCTTGTTGACTGAACGCAACCAGTCGAGAGCAACCATTGGTTCCGTTGCAGCAGAGAACTTAGCTGGCCTTAACCTCAGAAACCTGGTGAGAGCATCTCCCTGCTGGTTGTTCCCATTGTTGTTGTTGTTGTTGTTGTTCTGGTTTGCCATGAACTGAGTCATCACTTGGGTCAGCTGTGCTTGAGATGCCATGAGCTGCTCCAACTCAGTGGGTTGACGGCGGGGAGGCATCAGCGGTTCAGCACAGGTAAGCTTAGAAAGAATCAACTACGGTAATAGGATTCTACCCATGCATATGGTCAATCAACAACAAACAATAGCAGACAATCACAAGCAAGCAACACATCAACAAACAAGCGGTCCAGCAACATCCCAGGTGCTATCCTAGCAGTATATATCTACTGAAATAGTTTTGCAAGAGTTGGCAATGGTTAACTAAACAGCTGAGCATCAAAACGACAAAACATCAATTCTGACAGAACAGTTCTGCTGTGTTCGCAAATTTTTCCGCCTGACTTAAACTCGTCAGAAAATTAAGCCAATTTTTGTGCATATAGAACAGGAAGTTACGCATCAGCCCAATTGTTTTCAGATTTTTCCGAGTTACCAGAAAAATATGAAAAATCGCACAGTACTGTTGTATCAGCAGAAAAACTGCAGCGAAAACAACACAGATAGTAACCAAATTGCCATAACTCTTTCATATAATTTGCTCAAATAAATCCTGGAATATTGGAGTACACAAATAAGCATCTAAACACTCTTACACTAACACGAACTAAGTATCACAATGATCAAGAATAATCCTAACGATTTCGCCTAACGAGGACTAATTGGTGGACTTCTATCTACTTCTTGAAGAGTTTGAGGTAGGCCCTTGCGGTCATGCGTTGGCGCTTCGGCTCGCGGTACAACCATGGCGGCGGAGTGTACACCTCTCCTGAACCATCACTTGAAACGTCAAACTCCACCTCTTCTGGATCCTCCTCTTCTTCTTCATCCTCACCGCAATCGCAATGACTTCATCTCCTCCACCATCATCGTCTCCATCATCATCATCCTCGTCCTCATCATCATCATCTCCACTGTCATCATCATCCCCATTGTTGCCATCATCTCCATTGTCATCATCAGAGGGTGGATTCAGCTGTGCTTGGAGAGCGGCAATCTGGGCTGTCATAGCTTCAATAGTGTGATCCCTTTCCTGGATTGTCCCTTGCAGTTGCTGTATGTTCTGGGTGTTCTCCTGCACAGTACCATGAAGATGTGCTATGGTTGCATCTCTGGCTATCAGGGCATTCTCCAAAACTCCCACAGCTTCATGCAAAGTGTCAATCTCCTGTCCTTGGACCACCATACCATTGCTAGTAAAATCTGCAATCTCCTTTATCATCCTCACCTTCTGCTAGAGCTCCATTCTCCCTTTCCATGTCCTCTATGTGCCTCCGACGGGCGGCATGTTGTTCTGTCGCCTGGTAACCACAATGTTCCCATCTTCACCACGCCTTCCATAGTCACGGTAGGGTGAATCTGCCGGTAGTAGGTGTCGGACTTGATGGCACTGGCGAGACAGGGCTTCATGTATGGCCAAGTTGATTCCAAGTCCCTAGTTGCAGTATGTCTTGGTGTAGATCAAGTGCACGGGGTTTGGCAAGGCGGCATCTCTGAATATGAAGGTAGTGATCTCCCATGCATCCTCTCCATCTCCATAGGTGTACAGCCTTCTTCCCTTGAACATGGGCAAGGCAATCCCAATGATCATGAGAGCTGAGCTAACTGCCTTGCAAAGGGCCTTGGTGACTCCATGGTGGCATACTCAGTCCTGACTTCTCCCATCTATCAAGTAAAAGAGGAAAGTGTGAGAATAGCATATGGTAAGAATTTTACGAGAGTGAAAGGCATAAGATGAAAGACAGAGTTAATATAGGCTTTAATAAATCTATGGCTTCCTAATCCAATTCTAGGTCACGATCCTACAGTCGACACACGGGCTCTGATACCATCCTGTGACACCCCGGTTCTGAAAAGACAATAGAGTAAGATAGATAACATAGCAAAATATCCGTGTATCATAGATAACGCAGATCCAGAGTACCATTATTACAATAAAAGCTTAGCACAAGCTATCTCAAATTATTCAGGTAGCAACATAAACGAATAAATCCTCCATTCTTCAAATTGCCCACAAGTGAACAAGTGCCGAGTGGAGTACCGTGGCCTATAACGATCAATCAGAATCGGAATAACCTGCAGCATAAAACACAACAGCCCCGAAGGGTCAATACATGGAATGTATGGCAAGTAGAGCTAGTAAATGGAGACAATAGTACTAACATCTACATGCATATCTGGCAAGTGGAGCTGTGTCTGGCTTGCATTTGCAAATAACTTTGTCCTACTTTCATAAACAGTTTTTGATTTTCTTTGAAAAGATCCCAATTAAGTTAACCCAACAAGATTAAAGCAATTATAAAATTAGAATGAGCGAGAAACATGTCATGGAAACAATATCTAGCAACTCAGTTGTCCATAACCGGGGACACGGCTAATCGATTAGATTATACACTCTGCAGAGGTTAGTACACTTTACCCATGTGACTTGGCCAGCCCAGCTCGTACCGTCACTCTCATTTTGGGTGATGATAGGGAGAAGACCAAGAAGAGACTGTTCGGGAAGTAGCTCCTCAATCCCGACGCGCACCGGTCCAACCTACCAAAATTCTACATCTCTGGATACGCGGGTTCGAGTTACCACAACCTACTAAGTCCAACCAACCGCCCATTTCATTATTGGCACATGGTTGTACACGTAAGCTACACAATAAAGAAGCCAATCATTCTCTCTTGATACCTGGGTGCCTTTCCGCAATGAAACCACCAAAAATTATCAATACCATCACACCCAGGGGGTTCATTGATTAAGTTGTTTTTAGTTTTCACAAACCAATACTTTGAGAAAACAAGTATCAATGATGTAACCCAGCCCTCGTTCAACATAGCATGGCTAAGCACATCTACAACGGTGGTTCATCTACAAGGAAAGCCCTACCACAATAATAGGACATAGCATAGCGATAGTATCATCCTACACATGCATCTACAAAATACACGACAATGCATTGAAAATAGTAGGACGATATCATGAACAAAGTAGCATCTACTTGCCTTGATTGAAGCGGTCGGAGGAACAATCCAAACACGAGCAAGGGTTGCACTCCACACAATCTACACGACACAATTGCATTCATAAACAAACAATTCACAAACATATGCAACAAAGATGATGCATGAATGCAAGAACGGCAAGTGAATTGGTGCTACAGCTGCACCACATAATACTAATACATATTACTACCGAATACATGCATGGAAAATAGATTTGGCGCTAGGAAAACTATTAACCAAAAGTAGAGATCTCTACTAGAGCTAGAACTTAAATAATTCACTACCGGTAGTATACTGTTTGTAAAATTCTAGAAAAATTCTACCACATAGGCATCGCTGATAAGAAACAGTACCAATTAGAATTACTCAAAAAGGAGTTATAAAACATCCCGAGTAATTAAAACACTGCAGAAAGCCATTAGACAAATACTGCAGAAGTTTTTACTGTAAGCCTCTCTTTTTATTTCATGATGAGATTCCCCTCGTTCATACGAGTTCAGGGACATATCATACACGATTTTCGGAGCTACGAAACTTTTACTACGAATTTATTACTCCGAAAAGGCCACTAACTAGTTTGATTAAACTGTACTAAACCTGACAGTAAAAGTCTGAACCAAAGCTGCAGCGAGATTCTACACGACTCACTGAACTCGTGCATATTTTATTTGAAAATTTTGGCCAAGCGATTTAATTTCTACGCAATTTACAAGATTCTACCGAAATCTGCCAACTAATAGGATTAACGAAATTGACCCAGTCAGCGATACGATCACTGATTGCGCTGGCGTCGACCAGTTAACGTCTGGGGCCTCTGACTAGTCAACGTCTGGAGTGCTGACCAGTCAACGAACGATCTAAGCCGCTGATCTGAGATCTGACGGTGGCTGCTGTCTTACCGGAAACGGACGGCGAAACGAACTCCGGCGAGCTCCGGACGGCGGCGACGGTCGGTTCCGGCGGCGTGGTTCTACCTGCACGTACTCACACGGTCAACAACGGCTCCCGGAATAATAAACGCGTGCGCGTACGTGGCGATCTGCAGGGCGCAGTTGGCGGCGACGGATGGAGACGCGGAGCACGGGAACGGAAAGAGGGCGGCGGCGGCGAGGAGAAGCGGCGGTGGCGGCGACGTGCACCAGGAGGCGGAGGCGGCGGCTTCCAGGGAGGCGTGCGCGTGTGGAGTTGGTGGGCACGGGAATCGAGGCAGGGGTGGGGCCCTCCTTTTAAAGTACCTCGCGCGCAGAAAAAAAAGAAAAGAAAAAAAATCCTGAACCAAATCGGTCCGCGGTTGGACTCCGATTCGGAAATCGGTCCGGATTTTCGGACAGTTTTCCGGCGGTTTACTAAAACGTCCGAGTCTTTTGTATACGAACTCCGATTGGAGCGATTTTCGCGCCTACGTGTTCGTATCGTCGAAGGGAACAACCTTCAGTCGAAGTTTGAGCGAAAGCTCGAACCTACAGGGGTGGTTGTTGCAAGTCCCTCTAAAGCTCCCCGTAGGAACCTCGAAGCGAAACAAAAAAAGGGTTTTGACGATGGCGTTTCGTCGATCCTCTCTACTCGACGGTAATGCATGGAAAGATATGATGCGATGCAATGAATGATATGCAAGACCAAATCTAAAATTTGGGATGTGACAATCAGTGTCATTGCATGTGTGTTCTTTTAATAAACCACAAATAGAGTCATTGCATTTATGTTCTTTTCACAAACCACATATGGATCCACCAGTGTCATTGCATGTGTGTTCTTTTCATTAACCACAACTAGAGTCATTTCATGTGTGTTCTTTTTACAACCAACATATGGATCCACCAGAGTTATTGCATGTCTGTTATTTTGATATACCACATATGGATCCACCAGTGTCATTGCATGTGTGTTCTTTTCACGAACCACATATGGATCCACCAGTGTCATTGCATGTGTGTTCTTTTCACAAATCACATATGGATCCACCGGTGTCATTGCATATATGTTCTTTTCACAAACCACATGTGGATCCACAAGTGTCATTGCATGTGTGTTATTTTCACTAACCACATATGGATCCCCTAGTGTCATTGCAAGTGTGTTCTTTTCATTAACCACAGATAGAGTCATTGCATGTCTTTTCTTTTCACAAACCACATGGATCCACCAGTGTCATTGCATGTGTGTTCTTTTAATAAACCACAACTAGAGTCATTGCACGTGTGCTCTTTTCACAAACCACATATGGATCCACCAGTGTCAATGCATGTGTGTTCTTTTCACAAACCACATATGGATCCACTAGAGTTATTGCATGTCTGTTTTTTCATAGACCACATATGGATCCACTCGTGTCATTGCATGTGTGTTCTTTTCACAAACCATATATAGATCCACCAGTGTCATTGCATGTGTGTGCTTTTCACAAACCACATATGGATCCACCAGTGTCATTGCATGTGTGTTCTTTTCACAAATCACATATGGATCCACTAGTGTCATTGCATATATGTTCTTTTCACAAACCACATTTGGATCCACAAGTGTCATTGTATGTGTGGTCTTTTCATTAACCACAGCTAGAGATATTTCATGTGTGTTCTTTTCACAAACCACATATGGATCCACCAGTGTCATTGCATGTGTGTTCTTTTCACAAACCACATATGGATCCACCAGTGTCATTGCATGTGTGTTCTTTTCACAAACCACATATGGATCCACCAGTGTCATTTCATGTGTGTTCTTTTCACAAACCTCATATGGATCCACAAGTGTCATTGCATGTGTGTTCTTTTCACAAACATACGGATCCCCTAGTGTCATTGCATGTGTGTTATTTTCATTAACCACAGATAGAGTCATTGCATGTCTGTTCTTTTCACAAACCACATGGATCCACCAATGTCATTGCATGTGTGTTCTTTTAATATACCACAACTAGAGTCATTGCATGTGTGTTCTTTTCACAAAACACATATGGATCCACCAATGTCATTGCATGTGTGTTATTTTCATTAGCCACAGCTAGAGATATTTCATGTGTGTTCTTTTCACAAACCACATATGGATCCACCAGTGTCATTGCATGTGTGTTCTTTTCACCAACCACATATGGATCTACCAGTGTCATTGCATGTGTGTTCTTTTCACAAACCACATATGGATCCACCAGTGTCATTGCATGCATGTTCTTTTCACAAACATCATATGGATCCACAAGTGTCATTGCATGTGTGTTCTTTTCACAAACATACGGATCCCCTAGTGTCATTGCATGTGCGTTATTTTCACTTACCACAGATAGACTCATTGTATGTCTGTTCTTTTCACAAACCACATGGATCCACTAGTGTCATTGCATCTGTGTTCTTTTAATATACCACAACTAGAGTCATTGCATGTGTGTTCTTTTCACAAAACCCATATGGATCCACCAGTGTCATTGCATGTGTGTTCTTATCATTAACCACAACTAGAGATATTTCATGTGTGTTCTTTTCACAAACCGCATATGGATCCACCAGTGTCATTGCATGTGTGTTCTTTTCACAAACCGCATAGGATCCACGAGTGTCATTGCATGTGTGTTCTTTTCACAAACCACATATGGATCCACCAGTGTCATTTCATGTGTGTTCTTTTCACAAACCACATATGGATCCACCAGTGTCATTGCATGTATGTTCTTTTCACAAACCACATTTGGATCCATAAGTGTAATTGCATGTGTGTTATTTTCAATAACCACATATGGATCCCCTAGTGCCATTGCATGTGTGTTCTTTTCATTAACCATAGATAGACTCATTGCATGTCTGTTCTTTTCAAAAACCACATGGATCCAACAGTATCATTGCATATGTGTTCTTTTAATAAACTACAACTAGAGTCATTGCATGTGTGTTCTTTTCACAAAGCACATATGGATCCACCAGTGTCATTGCATGTGTGTTTCTTCTCATTAACCACAGCTAGAGTCATTTCATGTGTGTTCTTTTCACAAACCACATATAGATCCACCAGTGTCATTGCATGTGTGGTCTTTTCACAAACCATATATGGATCCACCAGTGTCATTGCATGTGTGTTCTTTTCATTAACCAAAACTAGAGTTATTGCATGTCTGTTCTTTTCACAAACCACATAGATCCACCAGTGTGATTGTATGTGTGTTCTTTTAATAAACCACACCTAGAGTCACTTGATGTGTGTTCTTTTCATAAACCACAACTGCATGTGTGTTCTTTTCACAAACCACATATGGATCCACCAGCGTTATTCCATATGTGTTCTTTAGATTAACCACAGCTAGAGTCATTGCATGTCTGTTCTTTTCACAAACCACATGGATCCACCAGTGTAATTGCATGTGCGTTCTTTTAATAAACCACAAATAGAGTCATTGCATTTATGTTCTTTTCACAAACCACATATGGATCCACCAGTGTCATTGCATGTGTGTTCTTTTCATTAAACACAACTAGAGTCATTTCATGTGTGTTCTTTTCACAACCAACATATGGATCCACCAGAGTCATTGCATGTCTGTTATTTTTATATACCACATATGGATCCACCAGTGTCATTGCATGTGTGTTCTTTTCACGAACCACATATGGATCCACCAGTGTCATTGCATGTGTGTTCTTTTCACAAATCACATATGGATCCACCAGTGTCATTGCATATATGTTCTTTTCACAAACCACATGTGGATCCACAAGTGTCATTGCATGTGTGTTATTTTCACTAACCACATATGGATCCCCTAGTGTCATTACAAGTGTGTTCTTTTCATTAACCACAGATAGAGTCATTGCATGTCTTTTCTTTTCACAAACCACATGGATCCACCAGTGTCATTGCATGTGTGTTCTTTTAATAAACCACAACTAGAGTCATTGCACGTGTGCTCTTTTCACAAACCACATATGGATCCACCAGTGTCAATGCATGTGTGTTCTTTTCACAAACCACATATGGATCCACCAGAGTCATTGCATGTCTATTCTTTTCATAGACCACATATGGATCCACTAGTGTCATTGCATGTGTGTTCTTTTCACAAACCATATATAGATCCACCAGTGTCATTGCATGTGTGTGCTTTTCACAAACCACATATGGATCCACCAGTGTCATTGCATGTGTGTTCTTTTCACAAATCACATATGGATCCACCAGTGTCATTGCATATATGTTCTTTTCACAAACCACATTTGGATCCACAAGTGTCATTGCATGTGTTTTCTTTTCATTAACCACAACTAGAGATATTTCATGTGTGTTCTTTTCACAAACCACATATGGATCCACCAGTGTCATTGCATGTGTGTTCTTTTCACAAACCACATATGGATCCACCAGTGTCATTGCATGTGTGTTCTTTTCACAAACCACATATGGATCCACCAGTGTCATTTCATGTGTGTTCTTTTCACAAACCTCATATGGATCCACAAGTGTCATTGCATGTGTGTTCTTTTCACAAACATACGGATCCCCTAGTGTCATTGCATGTGTGTTATTTTCATTAACCACAGATAGAGTCATTGCATGTCTGTTCTTTTCACAAACCACATGGATCCACCAATGTCATTGCATGTGTGTTCTTTTAATATACCACAACTAGAGTCATTGCATGTCTGTTCTTTTCACAAAACACATATGGATCCACCAATGTCATTGCATGTGTGTTCTTTTCATTAGCCATAGCTAGAGATATTTCATGTGTGTTCTTTTCACAAACCACATATGGATCCACCAGTGTCATTGCATGTGTGTTCTTTTCACCAACCACATATGGATCCACCAGTGTCATTGCATGTGTGTTCTTTTCACAAACCACATATGGATCCACCAGTGTCATTTCATGTGTGTTCTTTTCACAAACCACATATGGATCCACCAGTGTCATTGCATGCATGTTCTTTTCACAAACATCATATGGATCCACAAGTGTCATTGCATGTGTGTTCTTTTCACAAACATACGGATCCCCTAGTGTCATTGCATGTGTGTTATTTTCACTAACCACAGATAGAGTCATTGTATGTCTGTTCTTTTCACAAACCACATGGATCCACCAGTGTCATTGCATCTGTGTTCTTTTAATATACCACAACTAGAGTCATTGCATGTGTGTTCTTTTCACAAAACACATATGGATCCACCAGTGTCATTGCATGTGTGTTCTTTTCATTAACCACAACTAGAGATATTTCATGTGTGTTCTTTTCACAAACCGCATATGGATCCACCAGTGTCATTGCATGTGTGTTCTTTTCACCAACCGCATATGGATCCACCAGTGTCATTGCATGTGTGTTCTTTTCACAAACCACATATGGATCCACCAGTGTCATTTCATGTGTGTTCTTTTCACAAACCACATATGGATCCACCAGTGTCATTGCATGTATGTTCTTTTCACAAACCACATTTGGATCCACAAGTGTAATTGCATGTGTGTTATTTTCAATAACCACATATGGATATCCTAGTGTGATTGCATGTGTGTTCTTTTCATTAACCATAGATAGACTCATTGCATGTCTGTTCTTTTCAAAAACCACATGGATCCAACAGTATCATTGCATGTGTGTTCTTTTAATAAACTACAACTAGAGTCATTGCATGTGTGTTCTTTTCACAAACCACATATGGATCCACCAGTGTCATTGCATGTGTGTTTCTTCTCATTAACCACAGCTAGAGTCATTTCATGTGTGTTCTTTTCACAAACCACATATAGATCCACCAGTGTCATTGCATGTGTGGTCTTTTCACAAACCATATAAGGATCCACCAGTGTCATTGCATGTGTGTTCTTTTCATTAACCAAAACTAGAGTTATTGCATGTCTGTTCTTTTCACAAACCACATAGATCCACCAGTGTCATTGTATGTGTGTTCTTTTAATAAACCACACCTAGAGTCACTTGATGTGTGTTCTTTTCATAAACCACAACTGCATGTGTGTTCTTTTCACAAACCACATATGGATCCACTAGTGTTATTCCATATGTGTTCTTTAGATTAACCACAGCTAGAGTCATTGCATGTCTGTTCTTTTCACAAACCACATGGATCCACCAGTGTCATTGCATGTGTGTTCTTTTAATAAACCACAAATAGAGTCATTGCATTTATGTTCTTTTCACAAACCACATATGGATCCACCAGTGTCATTGCATGTGTGTTCTTTTCATTAACCACAACTAGAGTCATTTCATGTGTGTTCTTTTCACAACCAACATATGGATCCACTAGAGTCATTGCATGTCTGTTATTTTGATATACCACATATGGATCCACCAGTGTCATTGCATGTGTGTTCTTTTCACGAACCACATATGGATCCACCAGTGTCATTGCATGTGTGTTCTTTTCACAAAGCACATATGGATCCACCAGTGTCATTGCATATATGTTCTTTTCACAAACCACATGTGGATCCACAAGTGTCATTGCATGTGTGTTATTTTCACTAACCACATATGGATCCCCTAGTGTCATTGCAAGTGTGTTGTTTTCATTAACCACAGATAGAGTCATTGCATGTCTTTTCTTTTCACAAACCACATGGATCCACCAGTGTCATTGCATGTGTGTTCTTTTAATAAACCACAACTAGAGTCATTGCACGTGTGCTCTTTTCACAAACCACATATGGATCCACCAGTGTCAATGCATGTGTGTTCTTTTCACAAACCACATATGGATCCACCAGAGTTATTGCATGTATGTTCTTTTCATAGACCACATATGGATCCACTAGTGTCATTGCATGTGTGTTCTTTTCACAAACCATATATAGATCCACCAGTGTCATTGCATGGTGTTCTTTTCACAAACCACATATGGATCCACCAGTGTCATTGCATGTGTGTTCTTTTCACAAATCACATATGGATCCACCAGTGTCACTGCATATATGTTCTTTTCACAAACCACATTTGGATCCACAAGTGTCATTGCATGTGTGTTCTTTTCATTAACCACAGCTAGAGATATTTCATGTGTGTTCTTTTCACAAACCACATATGGATCCACCAGTGTCATTGCATGTTTGTTCTTTTCACAAACCACATATGGATCCACCAGTGTCATTGCATGTGTGTTCTTTTCACAAACCACATATGGATCCACCAGTGTCATTTCATGTGTGTTCTTTTCACAAACCTCATATGGATCCACAAGTGTCATTGCATGTGTGTTCTTTTCACAAACATACAGATCCCCTAGTGTCATTGCATGTGTGTTATTTTCATTAACCACAGATAGAGTCATTGCATGTCTGTTCTTTTCACAAACCACATGGATCCACCAATGTCATTGCATGTGTGTTCTTTTAATATACCACAACTAGAGTCATTGCATGTGTGTTCTTTTCACAAAACACATATGGATCCACCAATGTCATTGCATGTGTGTTCTTTTCATTAGCCACAGCTAGAGATATTTCATGTGTGTTCTTCTCACAACCCACATATGGATCCACCAGTGTCATTGCATGTGTGTTCTTTTCACCAACCACATATGGATCCACCAGTGTCATTGCATGTGTGTTCTTTTCACAAACCACATATGGATCCACCAGTGTCATTTCATGTGTGTTCTTTTCACAAACCACATATGGATCCACCAGTGTCATTGCATGTACGTTCTTTTCACAAACATCATATGGATCCACAAGTGTCATTGCATGTGTGTTATTTTCACAAACATACGGATCCCCTAGTGTCATTGCATGTGTGTTATTTTCACTAACCACAGATAGAGTCATTGCATGTCTGTTCTTTTCACAAACCACATGGATCCACCAGTGTCATTGCATCTGTGTTCTTTTAATATACCACAACTAGAGTCATTGCATGTGTGTTCTTTTCACAAAACACATATGGATCCACCAGTGTCATTGCATGTGTGTTCTTTTCATTAACCACAGCTAGAGATATTTCATGTGTGTTCTTTTCACAAACCGCATATGGATCCACCAGTGTCATTGCATGTGTGTTATTTTCACAAACCGCATATGGATCCACCAGTGTCATTGCATGTGTGTTCTTTTCACAAACCCCATATGGATCCACCAGTGTCATTTCATGTGTGTTCTTTTCACAAACCACATATGGATCCACCAGTGTCATTGCATGTATGTTCTTTTCACAAACCACATTTGGATCCACAAGTGTGATTGCATGTGTGTTATTTTCAATAACCACATATGGATCCCCTAGTGTCATTGCATGTGTGTTCTTTTCATTAACCATAGATAGACTCATTGCATGTCTATTCTTTTCAAAAATCACATGGATCCAACAGTATCATTGCATGTGTGTTCTTTTAATAAACTACAACTAGAGTCATTGCATGTGTGTTCTTTTCACAAACCACATATGGATCCACCAGTGTCATTGCATGTGTGTTTCTTCTCATTAACCACAGCTAGAGTCATTTCATGTGTGTTCTTTTCACAAACCACATATAGATCCACCAGTGCCATTGCATGTGTGGTCTTTTCACAAACCATATATGGATCCACCAGTGTCATTGCATGTGTGTTCTTTTCATTAACCAAAACTAGAGTTATTGCATGTATGTTCTTTTCACAAACCACATAGATCCACCAGTGTCATTGTATGTGTGTTCTTTTAATAAACCACACCTAGAGTCACTTGATGTGTGTTCTTTTCATAAACCACAACTGCATGTGTGTTCTTTTCACAAACTACATATGGATCCACCAGTGTTATTCCATATGTGTTCTTTAGATTAACCACAGCTAGAGTCATTGCATGTCTGTTCTTTTCACAAACCACATGGATCCACCAGTGTCATTGCATGTGTGTTCTTTTAATAAACCACAAATAGAGTCATTGCATTTATGTTCTTTTCACAAACCACATATGGATCCACCAGTGTCATTGCATGTGTGTTCTTTTCATTAACCACAACTAGAGTCATTTCATGTGTGTTCTTTTCACAACCCACATATGGATCCACCAGAGTCATTGCATGTCTGTTATTTTGATATACCACATATGGATCCACCAGTGTCATTGCATGTGTGTTCTTTTCACGAACCACATATGGATCCACCAGTGTCATTGCATGTGTGTTCTTTTCACAAATCACATATGGATCCACCAGTGTCATTGCATATATGTTCTTTTCACAAACCACATGTGGATCCACAAGTGTCATTGCATGTGTGTTATTTTCACTAACCACATATGGATCCCCTAGTGTCATTGCAAGTGTGTTCTTTTCATTAACCACAGATAGAGTCATTGCATGTCTTTTCTTTTCACAAACCACATGGATCCACCAGTGTCATTGCATGTGTGTTCTTTTAATAAACCACAACTAGAGTCATTGCATGTGTGCTCTTTTCACAAACCACATATGGATCCACCAGTGTCAATGCATGTGTGTTCTTTTCACAAACCACATATGGATCCACCAGAGTTATTGCATGTCTGTTCTTTTCATAGACCACATATGGATCCACTAGTGTCATTGCATGTGTGTTCTATTCACAAACCATATATAGATCCACCAGTGTCATTGCATGTGTGTTCTTTTCACAAACCACATATGGATCCACCAGTGTCATTGCATGTGTGCTCTTTTCACAAATCACACATGGATCCACCAGTGTCATTGCAGATATGTTCTTTTCACAAACCACATTTGGATCCACAAGTCACATTGCATGTGTGTTCTTTTCACTAACCACATATGGATCCCCTAGTGTCATTGCAAGTGAGTTCTTTTCATTAACCACAGATAGAGTCATTGCATGTCTTTTCTTTTCACAAACCACATGGATCCACCAGTGTCATTGCACGTGTGTTCTTTTAATAAACCACAACTAGAGTCATTGCACATGTGTTCTTTTCACAAACCACATATGTATCCACCAGTGTCATTGCATGTGTGTTCTTTTCATTAACCACAGCTAGGGTCATTTCATGTGTGTTCTTTTCACAAACCACATATGGATCCAGCAGGGTCAATGCATGTGTGTTCTTTTCACAAACCACATATGGATCCACCAAAGTTATTGCATGTCTATTCTTTTCATAGACCACATATGGATCCACTAGTGTCATTGCACGTGTGTTCTTTTCACAAACCATATATAGGTCCACCAGTGTCATTGCCTGTGTGTTCTTTTAACAAACCACATATGGATCCACCAGTGTCATTGCATGCGTGTTCTTTTCACAAACCTCATATGGATCCACAAGTGTCATTGCATGTGTGTTCTTTTCACAAACCACATATGGATCCACCAGTGTCAATGCATGTGTGTTCTTTTCACAAACCACATATGGATCCACCAGAGTCATTGCATCTATGTTCTTTTCATAGACCACATATGGATCCACTAGTGTCATTGCATGTGTGTTCTTTTCACAAACCATATATAGATCCACCAGTTTCATGTGTGTGTTTTTCACAAACCACATATGGATCCACCAGTGTCATTGCATGTGTGTTCTTTTCACAAATCACATATGGATCCACCAGTGTCATTGCACGTATGTTCTTTTCACAAACCACATGTGGATCCACAAGTGTCATTGCATGTGTTATTTTCACTAACCACATATGGATCCCCTAGTGTCATTGCATGTGTGTTCTTTTCACAAACCACATGGATCCACCAGTGTCATTGCATGTGTGTTCTTTTAATAAACCACAACTAGAGTCATTGCACGTGTGTTCTTTTCACAAACCACATATGGATCCACCAGTGTCATTGCATGTGTGTTCTTTTCATTAACCACTACTAGGGTCATTTCATGTGTGTTCTTTTCACAAACCACATATGGATCCACCAGTGTCAATGCATGTGTGTTCTTTTCACAAACCACATATGGATCCACCAGAGTCATTGCATGTCTGTTCTTTTCATAGACCACATATGGATCCACTAGTGTCATTGCATGTGTGTTCTTTTCACAAACCATATATAGATCCACCAGTGTCATTGCATGTGTGTTCTTTTAACAAACCATATATGGATCCACCAGTGTCAATGCATGTGTTTTCTTTTCACAAACCTCATATGGATCCACAAGTGTCATTGCATGTGTGTTCTTTTCACAAACATACGGATCCCCTAGTGTCATTGCATGTGTGTTATTTTCATTAACCACAGATAGAGTCATTGCATGTTTGTTCTTTTCACAAACCACATGGATCCACCAATGTCATTGCATGTGTGTTCTTTTAATATACCACAACTAGAAGCATTGCATGTGTGTTCTTTTCACAAAACACATATGGATCCACCAATGTCATTGCATGTGTGTTCTTTTCATTAGCCACAGCTAGAGATATTTCATGTGTGTTCGTTTCACAAACCACATATGGATCCACCAGTGTCATTGCATGTGTGTTCTTTTCACCAACCACATATGGATCCACCAGTGTCATTGCATGTGTGTTCTTTTCACAAACCACATATGGATCCACCAGTGTAATTTCATGTGTGTTCTTTTCACAAACCACATATGGATCCACCAGTGTCATTGCATGTATGTTCTTTTCACAAACATCATATGGATCCACAAGTGTCATTGCATGTGTGTTCTTTTCACAAACATACGGATCCCCTAGTGTCATTGCATGTGTGTTATTTTCACTAACCACAGATAGAGTCATTGCATGTCTGTTCTTTTCACAAACCACATGGATCCACCAGTGTCATTGCATCTGTGTTCTTTTAATATACCACAACTAGAGTCATTGCATGTGTGTTCTTTTCACAAAACACATATAGATCCACCAGTGTCATTGCATGTGTCTTCTTTTCATTAACCACAGCTAGAGATATTTCATGTGTGTTCTTTTCACAAACCGCATATGGATCCACCAGTGTCATTGCATGTGTGTTCTTTTCACAAACCACATATGGATCCACCAGTGTCATTTCATGTGTGTTCTTTTCACAAACCACATATGGATCCACCAGTGTCATTGCATGTATGTTCTTTTCACAAACCACATTTGGATCCACAAGTGTAATTGCATGTGTGTTATTTTCAATAACCACATATGGATCCCCTAGTGTCATTGCATGTGTGTTCTTTTCATTAACCATAGATAGACTCATTGCATGTCTGTTCTTTTCAAAAACCACATGGATCCAACAGTATCATTGCATGTGTGTTCTTTTAATAAACTACAACTAGAGTCATTGCATGTGTGTTCTTTTCACAAACCACATATGGATCCACCAATGTCATTGCATGTCTGTTCTTTTCACAAACCACATGGATCCACCAATGTCATTGCATGTGTGTTCTTTTAATATACCACAACTAGAGTCATTGCATGTGTGTTCTTTTCACAAAACACATATGGATCCACCAATGTCATTGCATGTGTGTTCTTTTCATTAGCCACAGCTAGAGATATTTCATGTGTGTTCTTTTAATAAACTACAACTAGAGTCATTGCATGTCTGTTCTTTTCACAAACCACATGGATCCACCAATGTCATTGCATGTGTGTTCTTTTAATATACCACAACTAGAGTCATTGCATGTGTGTTCTTTTCACAAAACACATATGGATCCACCAATGTCATTGCATGTGTGTTCTTTTCATTAGCCACAGCTAGAGATATTTCATGTGTGTTCTTTTCACAACCCACATATGGATCCACCAGTGTCATTGCATGTGTGTTCTTTTCACCAACCACATATGGATCCACCAGTGTCATTGCATGTGTGTTCTTTTCACAAACCACATATGGATCCACCAGTGTCATTTCATGTGTGTTCTTTTCACAAACCACATATGGATCCACCAGTGTCATTGCATGTATGTTCTTTTCACAAACATCATATGGATCCACAAGTGTCATTGCATGTGTGTTATTTTCACAAACATACGGATCCCCTAGTGTCATTGCATGTGTGTTATTTTCACTAACCACAGATAGAGTCATTGCATGTCTGTTCTTTTCACAAACCACATGGATCCACCAGTGTCATTGCATCTGTTCTTTTCATATTCCACATCTAGAGTCATTGCATGTGTGTTCTTTTCACAAAACACATATGGATCCACCAGTGTCATTGCATGTGTGTTCTTTTCATTAACCACAGCTAGAGATATTTCATGTGTGTTCTTTTCACAAACCGCATATGGATCCACCAGTGTCATTGCATGTGTGTTCTTTTCACAAACCGCATATGGATCCACCAGTGTCATTGCATGTGTGTTCTTTTCACAAACCCCATATGGATCCACCAGTGTCATTTCATGTGTGTTCTTTTCACAAACCACATATGGATCCACCAGTGTCATTGCATGTATGTTCTTTTCACAAACCACATTTGGATCCACAAGTGTGATTGCATGTGTGTTATTTTCAATAACCACATATGGATCCCCTAGTGTCATTGCATGTGTGTTCTTTTCATTAACCATAGATAGACTCATTGCATGTCTATTCTTTTCAAAAATCACATGGATCCAACAGTATCATTGCATGTGTGTTCTTTTAATAAACTACAACTAGAGTCTTTGCATGTGTGTTCTTTTCACAAACCACATATGGATCCACCAGTGTCATTGCATGTGTGTTTCTTCTCATTAACCATAGCTAGAGTCATTTCATGTGTGTTCTTTTCACAAACCACATATAGATCCACCAGTGCCATTGCATGTGTGGTCTTTTCACAAACCATATATGGATCCACCAGTGTCATTGCATGTGTGTTCTTTTCATTAACCAAAACTAGAGTTATTGCATGTATGTTCTTTTCACAAACCACATAGATCCACCAGTGTCATTGTATGTGTGTTCTTTTAATAAACCACACCTAGAGTCACTTGATGTGTGTTCTTTTCATAAACCACAACTGCATGTGTGTTCTTTTCACAAACCACATATGGATCCACCAGTGTTATTCCATATGTGTTCTTTAGATTAACCACAGCTAGAGTCATTGCATGTCTGTTCTTTTCAAAAACCACATGGATCCACCAGTGTCATTGCATGTGTGTTCTTTTAATAAACCACAAATAGAATCATTGCATTTATGTTCTTTTCACAAACCACATATGGATCCACCAGTGTCATTGCATGTGTGTTCTTTTCATTAACCACAACTAGAGTCATTTCATGTGTGTTCTTTTCACAACCCACATATGGATCCACCAGAGTCATTGCATGTCTGTTATTTTGATATACCACATATGGATCCACCAGTGGCATTGCATGTGTGTTCTTTTCACGAACCACATATGGATCCACCAGTGTCATTGCATGTGTGTTCTTTTCACAAATCACATATGGATCCACCAGTGTCATTGCATATATGTTCTTTTCACAAACCACATGTGGATCCACAAGTGTCATTGCATGTGTGTTATTTTCACTACCCACATATGGATCCCCTAGTGTCATTGCAAGTGTGTTCTTTTCATTAACCAAAGATAGAGTCATTGCATGTCTTTTCTTTTCACAAACCACATGGATCCACCAGTGTCATTGCATGTGTGTTCTTTTAATAAACCACAACTAGAGTCATTGCATGTGTGCTCTTTTCACAAACCACATATGGATCCACCAGTGTCAATGCATGTGTGTTCTTTTCACAAACCACATATGGATCCACCAGAGTTATTGCATGTCTGTTCTTTTCATAGACCACATATGGATCCACTAGTGTCATTGCATGTGTGTTCTATTCACAAACCATATATAGATCCACCAGTGTCATTGCATGTGTGTTCTTTTCACAAACCACATATGGATCCACCAGTGTCATTGCATGTGTGCTCTATTCACAAATCACACATGGATCCACCTGTGGTCATTGCAGATATGTTCTTTTCACAAACCACATTTGGATCCACAAGTCACATTGCATGTGTGTTCTTTTCACTAACCACATATGGATCCCCTAGTGTCATTGCAAGTGAGTTCTTTTCATTAACCACAGATAGAGTCATTGCATGTCTTTTCTTTTCACAAACCACATGGATCCACCAGTGTCATTGCACGTGTGTTCTTTTAATAAACCACAACTAGAGTCATTGCACATGTGTTCTTTTCACAAACCACATATGTATCCACCAGTGTCATTGCATGTGTGTTCTTTTCATTAACCACAGCTAGGGTCATTTCATGTGTGTTCTTTTCACAAACCACATATGGATCCAGCAGGGTCAATGCATGTGTGTTCTTTTCACAAACCACATATGGATCCACCAAAGTTATTGCATGTCTATTCTTTTCATAGACCACATATGGATCCACTAGTGTCATTGCACGTGTGTTCTTTTCACAAACCATATATAGGTCCACCAGTGTCATTGCCTGTGTGTTCTTTTAACAAACCACATATGGATCCACCAGTGTCATTGCATGCGTGTTCTTTTCACAAACCTCATATGGATCCACAAGTGTCATTGCATGTGTGTTCTTTTCACAAACCACATATGGATCCACCAGTGTCAATGCATGTGTGTTCTTTTCACAAACCACATATGGATCCACCAGAGTCATTGCATCTATGTTCTTTTCATAGACCACATATGGATCCACTAGTGTCATTGCATGTGTGTTCTTTTCACAAACCATATATAGATCCACCAGTTTCATTGCATGTGTGTTCTTTTCACAAACCACATATGGATCCACCAGTGTCATTGCATGTGTGTTCTTTTCACAAATCACATATGGATCCACCAGTGTCATTGCATATATGTTCTTTTCACAAACCGCATGTGGATCCACAAGTGTCATTGCATGTGTGTTATTTTCACTAACCACATATGGATCCCCTAGTGTCATTGCATGTCTTTTCTTTTCACAAACCACATGGATCCACCAGTGTCATTGCACGTGCGTTCTTTTAATAAACCACAACTAGAGTCATTGCACGTGTGTTCTTTTCACAAACCACATATGGATCCACTAGTGTCATTGCATGTGTGTTCTTTTCATTAACCACTACTAGGGTCATTTCATGTGTGTTCTTTTCACAAACCACATATGGATCCACCAGTGTCAATGCATGTGTGTTCTTTTCACAAACCACATATGGATCCACCAGAGTCATTGCATGTCTGTTCTTTTCATAGACCACATATGGATCCACTAGTGTCATTGCATGTGTGTTCTTTTCACAAACCATATATAGATCCACCAGTGTCATTGCATGTGTGTTCTTTTAACAAACCACATATGGATCCACCAGTGTCATTGCATGTGTTTTCTTTTCACAAACCTCATATGGATCCACAAGTGTCATTGCATGTGTGTTCTTTTCACAAACATACGGATCCCCTAGTGTCATTGCATGTGTGTTATTTTCATTAACCACAGATAGAGTCATTGCATGTTTGTTCTTTTCACAAACCACATGGATCCACCAATGTCATTGCATGTGTGTTCTTTTAATATACCACAACTAGAAGCATTGCATGTGTGTTCTTTTCACAAAACACATATGGATCCACCAATGTCATTGCATGTGTGTTCTTTTCATTAGCCACAGCTAGAGATATTTCATGTGTGTTCGTTTCACAAACCACATATGGATCCACCAGTGTCATTGCATGTCTGTTCTTTTCACCAACCACATATGGATCCACCAGTGTCATTGCATGTGTGTTCTTTTCACAAACCACATATGGATCCACCAGTGTAATTTCATGTGTGTTCTTTTCACAAACCACATATGGATCCACCAGTGTCATTGCATGTATGTTCTTTTCACAAACATCATATGGATCCACAAGTGTCATTGCATGTGTGTTCTTTTCACAAACATACGGATCCCCTAGTGTCATTACATGTGTGTTATTTTCACTAACCACAGATAGAGTCATTGCATGTCTGTTCTTTTCACAAACCACATGGATCCACCAGTGTCATTGCATCTGTGTTCTTTTAATATACCACAACTAGAGTCATTGCATGTGTGTTCTTTTCACAAAACACATATAGATCCACCAGTGTCATTGCATGTGTCTTCTTTTCATTAACCACAGCTAGAGATATTTCATGTGTGTTCTTTTCACAAACCGCATATGGATCCACCAGTGTCATTGCATGTGTGTTCTTTTCACAAACCGCATATGGATCCACCAGTGTCATTGCATGTGTGTTCTTTTCACAAACCACATATGGATCCACCAGTGTCATTTCATGTGTGTTCTTTTCACAAACCACATATGGATCCACCAGTGTCATTGCATGTATGTTCTTTTCACAAACCACATTTGGATCCACAAGTGTAATTGCATGTGTGTTATTTTCAATAACCACATATGGATCCCCTAGTGTCATTGCATGTGTGTTCTTTTCATTAACCAAAGATAGACTCATTGCATGTCTGTTCTTTTCAAAAACCACATGGATCCAACAGTATCATTGCATGTGTGTTCTTTTAATAAACTACAACTAGAGTCATTGCATGTGTGTTCTTTTCACAAACCACATATGGATCCACCAGTGTCATTGCATGTGTGTTTCTTCTCATTAACCACAGCTAGAGTCATTTCATGTGTGTTCTTTTCACAAACCACATATAGATCCACCAGTGTCATTGCATGTGTGGTCTTTTCACAAACCATATATGGATCCACCAGTGTCATTGCATGTGTGTTCTTTTCATTAACTAAAACTAGAGTTATTGCATGTCTGCTCTTTTCACAAACCACATAGATCCACCAGTGTCATTGTATGTGTGTTCTTTTAATAAACCACACCTAGAGTCACTTGATGTGTGTTCTTTTCATAAACCACAACTGCATGTGTGTTCTTTTCACAAACCACATATGGATCCACCAGTGTTATTCCATATGTGTTCTTTAGATTAACCACAGCTAGAGTCATTGCATGTCTGTTCTTTTCACAAACCACATGGATCCACCAGTGTCATTGCATGTGTGTTCTTTTAATAAACGACAAATAGAGTCATTGCATTTATGTTCTTTTCACAAACCACATATGGATCCACCAGTGTCATTGCATGTGTGTTCTTTTCATTAACCACAACTAGAGTCATTTCATGTGTGTTCTTTTCACAACCCACATATGGATCCACCAGAGTCATTGCATGTCTGTTATTTTGATATACCACATATGGATCCACTAGTGTCATTGCATGTGTCTTCTTTTCACGAACCACATATGGATCCACCAGTGTCATTGCATGTCTGTTCTTTTCACAAATCACATATGGATCCACCAGTGTCATTGCATATATGTTCTTTTCACAAACCACATGTGGATCCACAAGTGTCATTGCATGTGTGTTATTTTCACTACCCACATATGGATCCCCTAGTGTCATTGCAAGTGTGTTCTTTTCATTAACCAAAGATAGAGTCATTGCATGTCTTTTCTTTTCACAAACCACATGGATCCACCAGTGTCATTGCATGTGTGTTCTTTTAATAAACCACAACTAGAGTCATTGCATGTGTGCTCTTTTCACAAACCACATATGGATCCACCAGTGTCAATGCATGTGTGTTCTTTTCACAAACCACATATGGATCCACCAGAGTTATTGCATGTCTGTTCTTTTCATAGACCACATATGGATCCACTAGTGTCATTGCATGTGTGTTCTATTCACAAACCATATATAGATCCACCAGTGTCATTGCATGTGTGTTCTTTTCACAAACCACATATGGATCCACCAGTGTCATTGCATGTGTGCTCTATTCACAAATCACACATGGATCCACCAGGGTCATTGCAGATATGTTCTTTTCACAAACCACATTTGGATCCACAAGTCACATTGCATGTGTGTTCTTTTCACTAACCACATATGGATCCCCTAGTGTCATTGCAAGTGAGTTCTTTTCATTAACCACAGATAGAGTCATTGCATGTCTTTTCTTTTCACAAACCACATGGATCCACCAGTGTCATTGCACGTGTGTTCTTTTAATAAACCACAACTAGAGTCATTGCACATGTGTTCTTTTCACAAACCACATATGTATCCACCAGTGTCATTGCATGTGTGTTCTTTTCATTAACCACAGCTAGGGTCATTTCATGTGTGTTCTTTTCACAAACCACATATGGATCCAGCAGGGTCAATGCATGTGTGTTCTTTTCACAAACCACATATGGATCCACCAAAGTTATTGCATGTCTATTCTTTTCATAGACCACATATGGATCCACTAGTGTCATTGCACGTGTGTTCTTTTCACAAACCATATATAGGTCCACCAGTGTCATTGCCTGTGTGTTCTTTTAACAAACCACATATGGATCCACCAGTGTCATTGCATGCGTGTTCTTTTCACAAACCTCATATGGATCCACAAGTGTCATTGCATGTGTGTTCTTTTCACAAACCACATATGGATCCAGTGTCAATGCATGTGTGTTCTTTTCACAAACCACATATGGATCCACCAGAGTCATTGCATCTATGTTCTTTTCATAGACCACATATGGATCCACTAGTGTCATTGCATGTGTGTTCTTTTCACAAACCATATATAGATCCACCAGTTTCATTGCATGTGTGTTCTTTTCACAAACCACATATGGATCCACCAGTGTCATTGCATGTGTGTTCTTTTCACAAATCACATATGGATCCACCAGTGTCATTGCATATATGTTCTTTTCACAAACCGCATGTGGATCCACAAGTGTCATTGCATGTGTGTTATTTTCACTAACCACATATGGATCCCCTAGTGTCATTGCATGTCTTTTCTTTTCACAAACCACATGGATCCACCAGTGTCATTGCACGTGCGTTCTTTTAATAAACCACAACTAGAGTCATTGCACGTGTGTTCTTTTCACAAACCACATATGGATCCACTAGTGTCATTGCATGTGTGTTCTTTTCATTAACCACTACTAGGGTCATTTCATGTGTGTTCTTTTCACAAACCACATATGGATCCACCAGTGTCAATGCATGTGTGTTCTTTTCACAAACCACATATGGATCCACCAGAGTCATTGCATGTCTGTTATTTTCATAGACCACATATGGATCCACTAGTGTCATTGCATGTGTGTTCTTTTCACAAACCATATATAGATCCACCAGTGTCATTGCATGTGTGTTCTTTTAACAAACCACATATGGATCCACCAGTGTCATTGCATGTGTTTTCTTTTCACAAACCTCATATGGATCCACAAGTGTCATTGCATGTGTGTTCTTTTCACAAACATCTGGATCCCTAGTGTCATTGCATGTGTGTTATTTTCATTAACCAGATAGAGTCATTGCATGTTTGTTCTTTTCACAAACCACATGGATCCACCAATGTAATTGCATGTGTGTTCTTTTAATATACCACAACTAGAAGCATTGCATGTGTGTTCTTTTCACAAAACACATATGGATCCACCAATGTCATTGCATGTGTGTTCTTTTCATTAGCCACAGCTAGAGATATTTCATGTGTGTTCGTTTCACAAACCACATATGGATCCACCAGTGTCATTGCATGTCTGTTCTTTTCACCAACCACATATGGATCCACCAGTGTCATTGCATGTGTGTTCTTTTCACAAACCACATATGGATCCACCAGTGTAATTTCATGTGTGTTCTTTTCACAAACCACATATGGATCCACCAGTGTCATTGCATGTATGTTCTTTTCACAAACATCATATGGATCCACAAGTGTCATTGCATGTGTGTTCTTTTCACAAACATACGGATCCCCTAGTGTCATTACATGTGTGTTATTTTCACTAACCACAGATAGAGTCATTGCATGTCTGTTCTTTTCACAAACCACATGGATCCACCAGTGTCATTGCATCTGTTCTTTTAATATACCACAACTAGAGTCATTGCATGTGTGTTCTTTTCACAAAACACATATAGATCCACCAGTGTCATTGCATGTGTCTTCTTTTCATTAACCACAGCTAGAGATATTTCATGTGTGTTCTTTTCACAAACCGCATATGGATCCACCAGTGTCATTGCATGTGTGTTCTTTTCACAAACCGCATATGGATCCACCAGTGTCATTGCATGTGTGTTCTTTTCACAAACCACATATGGATCCACCAGTGTCATTTCATGTGTGTTCTTTTCACAAACCACATATGGATCCACCAGTGTCATTGCATGTATGTTCTTTTCACAAACCACATTTGGATCCACAAGTGTAATTGCATGTGTGTTATTTTCAATAACCACATATGGATCCCCTAGTGTCATTGCATGTGTGTTCTTTTCATTAACCAAAGATAGACTCATTGCATATACATTCTTTTCAAAACCACATGGATCCATGATATCATTGCATGTGTGTTCTTTTAATAAACTACAACTAGAGTCATTGCATGTGTGTTCTTTTCACAAACCACATATGGATCCACCAGTGTCATTGCATGTGTGTTTCTTCTCATTAACCACAGCTAGAGTCATTTCATGTGTGTTCTTTTCACAAACCACATATAGATCCACCAGTGTCATTGCATGTGTGGTCTTTTCACAAACCATATATGGATCCACCAGTGTCATTGCATGTGTGTTCTTTTCATTAACTAAAACTAGAGTTATTGCATGTCTGCTCTTTTCACAAACCACATAGATCCACCAGTGTCATTGTATGTGTGTTCTTTTAATAAACCACACCTAGAGTCACTTGATGTGTGTTCTTTTCATAAACCACAACTGCATGTGTGTTCTTTTCACAAACCACATATGGATCCACCAGTGTTATTCCATATGTGTTCTTTAGATTAACCACAGCTAGAGTCATTGCATGTCATTCTTTTCACAACCCACATGGATCCACCAGTGTCATTGCATGTGTGTTCTTTTAATAAACGACAAATAGAGTCATTGCATTTATGTTCTTTTCACAAACCACATATGGATCCACCAGTGTCATTGCATGTGTGTTCTTTTCATTAACCACAACTAGAGTCATTTCATGTGTGTTCTTTTCACAACCCACATATGGATCCACCAGAGTCATTGCATGTCTGTTATTTTGATATACCACATATGGATCCACTAGTGTCATTGCATGTGTCTT
This sequence comes from Avena insularis, assembly GCA_023614405.1. Taxonomy (NCBI): domain Eukaryota; kingdom Viridiplantae; phylum Streptophyta; class Magnoliopsida; order Poales; family Poaceae; genus Avena; species Avena insularis. Next base: position 64,791 of record JAJUPC010000420.1, read on the forward strand.
CTTTTCACGAACCACATATGGATCCACCAGTGTCATTGCATGTCTGTTCTTTTCACAAATCACATATGGATCCACCAGTGTCATTGCATATATGTTCTTTTCACAAACCACATGTGGATCCACAAGTGTCATTGCATGTGTGTTATTTTCACTAACCACATTTGGATCCCCTAGTGTCATTGCAAGTGTGTTCTTTTCATTAACCACAGATAGAGTCATTGCATGTCTTTTCTTTTCATAAACCACATGGATCCACCAGTGTCATTGCATGTGTGTTCTTTTAATAAACCACAACTAGAGTCATTGCACGTGTGCTCTTTTCACAAACCACATATGGATCCACCAGTGTCAATGCATGTGTGTTCTTTTCACAAACCACATATGGATCCACCAGAGTTATTGCATGTCTGTTCTTTTCATAGACCACATATGGATCCACTAGTGTCATTGCCTGTGTGTTCTTTTCACAAACCATATATAGATCCACCAGTGTCATTGCATGTGTGTTCTTTTCACAAACCACATATGGATCCACCAGTGTCATTGCATGTGTGCTCTTTTCACAAATCACATATGGATCCACCAGTGTCATTGCATATATGTTCTTTTCACAAACCACATTTGGATCCACAAGTGTCATTGCATGTGTGTTATTTTCACTAACCACATATGGATCCCCTAGTGTCATTCCAAGTGGGTTCTTTTCATTAACCACAGATAGAGTCATTGCATGTCTTTTCTTTTCACAAACCACATGGATCCACCAGTGTCATTGCATGTGTGTCCTTTTAATAAACCACAACTAGAGTCATTGCACATGTGTTCTTTTCACAAACCACATATGGATCCACCAGTGTCATTGCATGTGTGTTCTTTTCATTAACCACAACTAGGTTCATTTCATGTGTGTTCTTTTCACAAACCACATATGGATCCACCAGTGTCAATGCATGTGTGTTCTTTTCACAAACCACATATGGATCCACCAAATTTATTGCATGTCTATTCTTTTCATAGACCACATATGGATCCAGTAGTGTCATTGCATGTGTGTTCTTTTCACAAACCATATATAGATCCACAGTGTCATTGCATTTGTGTTCTTTTAACAAACCACATATGGATCCACCAGTGTCATTGCATGCGTGTTCTTTTCACAAACCTCATATGGATCCACCAGTGTCATTGCATGTGTGTTCTTTTAATATACCACGACTAGAGTCATTGCATGTGTGTTCTTTTCACAAAACACATATGGATCCACTAGTGTCATTGCATGTGTGTTCTTTTCATTAACCACAGCTAGAGATATTTCATGTGTGTTCTTTTCACAAACCACATATGGATCCACCAGTGTCATTGCATGTGTGTTCTTTTCACAAACCACATATGGATCCACCAGTGTCATTGCATGTGTGTTCTTTTCACAAACCACTTATGGATCCACCAGTGTCATTTCATGTGTGTTCTTTTCACAAACCACATATGGATACACCAGTGTCATTGCATGTATGTTCTTTTCACAAACCACATTTGGATCCACAAGTGTAATTGCATGTGTGTTCTTTTCACTAACCACATATGGAGCCCCTAGTGTCATTGCATGTGTGTTCTTTTCATTAACCACAACTAGAGTCATTGCATGTGTGTTCTTTTCACAAACCACATATGGATCCTGTAGTGTCATTGCATGTGTGTTCTTTTCATTAACCACAGATAGACTCATTGCATGTCTGTTCTTTTAACAAACCACATGGATCCACAAGTGTCATTGCATGTGTGTTATTTTCACTAACCACATTTGGATCCCCTAGTGTCATTGCAAGTGTGTTCTTTTCATTAACCACAGATAGAGTCATTGCATGTCTTTTCTTTTCATAAACCACATGGATCCACCAGTGTCATTGCATGTGTGTTCTTTTAATAAACCACAACTAGAGTCATTGCACGTGTGCTCTTTTCACAAACCACATATGGATCCACCAGTGTCAATGCATGTGTGTTCTTTTCACAAACCACATATGGATCCACCAGAGTTATTGCATGTCTGTTCTTTTCATAGACCACATATGGATCCACTAGTGTCATTGCCTGTGTGTTCTTTTCACAAACCATATATAGATCCACCAGTGTCATTGCATGTGTGTTCTTTTCACAAACCACATATGGATCCACCAGTGTCATTGCATGTGTGCTCTTTTCACAAATCACATATGGATCCACCAGTGTCATTGCATATATGTTCTTTTCACAAACCACATTTGTATCCACAAGTGTCATTGCATGTGTGTTATTTTCACTAACCACATATGGATCCCCTAGTGTCATTCCAAGTGGGTTCTTTTCATTAACCACAGATAGAGTCATTGCATGTCTTTTCTTTTCACAAACCACATGGATCCACCAGTGTCATTGCATGTGTGTCCTTTTAATAAACCACAACTAGAGTCATTGCACATGTGTTCTTTTCACAAACCACATATGGATCCACCAGTGTCATTGCATGTGTGTTCTTTTCATTAACCACAACTAGGTTCATTTCATGTGTGTTCTTTTCACAAACCACATATGGATCCACCAGTGTCAATGCATGTGTGTTCTTTTCACAAACCACATATGGATCCACCAAATTTATTGCATGTCTATTCTTTTCATAGACCACATATGGATCCAGTAGTGTCATTGCATGTGTGTTCTTTTCACAAACCATATATAGATCCACCAGTGTCATTGCATGTGTGTTCTTTTAACAAACCACATATGGATCCACCAGTGTCATTGCATGCGTGTTCTTTTCACAAACCTCATATGGATCCACCAGTGTCATTGCATGTGTGTTCTTTTAATATACCACGACTAGAGTCATTGCATGTGTGTTCTTTTCACAAAACACATATGGATCCACTAGTGTCATTGCATGTGTGTTCTTTTCATTAACCACAGCTAGAGATATTTCATGTGTGTTCTTTTCACAAACCACATATGGATCCACCAGTGTCATTGCATGTGTGTTCTTTTCACAAACCACATATGGATCCACCAGTGTCATTGCATGTGTGTTCTTTTCACAAACCACTTATGGATCCACCAGTGTCATTTCATGCGTGTTCTTTTCACAAACCACATATGGATTCACCAGTGTCATTGCATGTATGTTCTTTTCACAAACCACATTTGGATCCACAAGTGTAATTGCATGTGTGTTCTTTTCACTAACCACATATGGAGCCCCTAGTGTCATTGCATGTGTGTTCTTTTCATTAACCACAACTAGAGTCATTGCATGTGTGTTCTTTTCACAAACCACATATGGATCCTGTAGTGTCATTGCATGTGTGTTCTTTTCATTAACCACAGATAGACTCATTGCATGTCTGTTCTTTTAACAAACCACATGGATCCACAAGTGTCATTGCATGTGTGTTATTTTCACTAACCACATTTGGATCCCCTAGTGTCATTGCAAGTGTGTTCTTTTCATTAACCACAGATAGAGTCATTGCATGTCTTTTCTTTTCATAAACCACATGGATCCACCAGTGTCATTGCATGTGTGTTCTTTTAATAAACCACAACTAGAGTCATTGCACGTGTGCTCTTTTCACAAACCACATATGGATCCACCAGTGTCAATGCATGTGTGTTCTTTTCACAAACCACATATGGATCCACCAGAGTTATTGCATGTCTGTTTCTTTCATAGACCACATATGGATCCACTAGTGTCATTGCACATGTGTTCTTTTCCCAAACCATAGATTGATCCACCAGTGTCATTGCATGTGTGTTCTTTTCACAAACCACATATGGATCCACCAGTGTCATTGCATGTGTGCTCTTTTCACAAATCACATATGGATCCACCAGTGTCATTGCATATATGTTCTTTTCACAAACCACATTTGTATCCACAAGTGTCATTGCATGTGTGTTATTTTCACTAACCACATATGGATCCCCTAGTGTCATTGCAAGTGGGTTCTTTTCATTAACCACAGATAGAGTCATTGCATGTCTTTTCTTTTCACAAACCACATGGATCCACCAGTGTCATTGCATGTGTGTCCTTTTAATAAACCACAACTAGAGTCATTGCACATGTGTTCTTTTCACAAACCATATGGATCCACCAGTCATTGCATGTGTGTTCTTTTCATTAACCACAACTAGGTTTATTTCATGTGTGTTCTTTTCACAAACCACATATGGATCCACCAAAAGTCAATGCATGTGTGTTCTTTTCACAAACCACATATGGATCCACCAAATTTATTGCATGTCTATTCTTTTCATAGACCACATATGGATCCAGTAGTGTCATTGCATGTGTGTTCTTTTCACAAACCATATATAGATCCACCAGTGTCATTGCATGTGTGTTCTTTTAACAAACCACATATGGATCCACCAGTGTCATTGCATGCGTGTTCTTTTCACAAACCTCATATGGATCCACCAGTGTCATTGCATGTGTGTTCTTTTAATATACCACAACTAGAGTCATTGCATGTGTGTTCTTTTCACAAAACACATATGGATCCACTAGTGTCATTGCATGTGTGTTCTTTTCATTAACCACAGCTAGAGATATTTCATGTGTGTTCTTTTCACAAACCACATATGGATCCACCAGTGTCATTGCATGTGTGTTCTTTTCACAAACCACATATGGATCCACCAGTGTCATTGCATGTGTGTTCTTTTCACAAACCACTTATGGATCCACCAGTGTCATTTCATGCGTGTTCTTTTCACAAACCACATATGGATTCACCAGTGTCATTGCATGTATGTTCTTTTCACAAACCACATTTGGATCCACAAGTGTAATTGCATGTGTGTTCTTTTCACTAACCACATATGGAGGCCCTAGTGTCATTGCATGTGTGTTCTTTTCATTAACCACAACTAGAGTCATTGCATGTGTGTTCTTTTCACAAACCACATATGGATCCTGTAGTGTCATTGCATGTGTGTTCTTTTCATTAACCACAGATAGACTCATTGCATGTCTGTTCTTTTAACAAACCACATGGATCCACAAGTGTCATTGCATGTGTGTTATTTTCATAAACCACATTTGCTAGTGTCATTGCAAGTGTGTTCTTTTCATTAACCACAACTAGAGTCATTGCATGTGTTCTTTTCATAAACCATATGGATCCACCAGTGTCATTGTATGTGTTATTTTCATAACCCACAACTAGAGTCATTGCACGTGTGCTCTTTTCACAAACCACATATGGATCCACCAGTGTCATTGCATGTGTGTTCTTTTCACAAACCACATATGGATCCACCAGTTATTGCATGTCTTTCTTTTCATAGACATATGGATCCACTAGTGTCATTGCTGTTGTTCTTTTCACAAACCATATATAGATCCACCAGTGTCATTGCATGTGTTCTTTTCACAAACCACATATGGATCCACCAGTGTCATTGCATGTGTGCTCTTTTCACAAATCACATATGGATCCACCAGTGTCATTGCATATATGTTCTTTTCACAAACCACATTTGTATCCACAAGTGTCATTGCATGTGTGTTATTTTCACTAACCACATATGGATCCCCTAGTGTCATTGCGCGTGTGTTCTTTTCATTAACCACAGATAGAGTCATTGCATGTCTTTTCTTTTCACAAACCACATGGATCCACCAGTGTCATTGCATGTGTGTCCTTTTAATAAACCACAACTAGAGTCATTGCACATGTGTTCTTTTCACAAACCACATATGGATCCACCAGTGTCATTGCATGTGTGTTCTTTTCATTAACCACAACTAGGTTTATTTCATGTGTGTTCTTTTCACAAACCACATATGGATCCACCAGTGTCAATGCATGTGTGTTCTTTTCACAAACCACATATGGATCCACCAAAGTTATAGCAAGTCTAATCTTATCATAGACCACATATGGATCCAGTAGTGTCATTGCATGTGTGTTCTTTTCACAAACCATATATAGATCCACCAGTGTCATTGCATGTGTGTTCTTTTAACAAACCACATATGGATCCACCAGTGTCATTGCATGCGTGTTCTTTTCACAAACCTCATATGGATCCACCAGTGTCATTGCATGTGTGTTCTTTTAATATACCACAACTAGAGTCATTGCATGTGTGTTCTTTTCACAAAACACATATGGATCCACTAGTGTCATTGCATGTGTGTTCTTTTCATTAACCACAGCTAGAGATATTTCATGTGTGTTCTTTTCACAAACCACATATGGATCCACCAGTGTCATTGCATGTGTGTTCTTTTCACAAACCACATATGGATCCACCAGTGTCATTGCATGTGTGTTCTTTTCACAAACCACTTATGGATCCACCAGTGTCATTTCATGCGTGTTCTTTTCACAAACCACATATGGATTCACCAGTGTCATTGCATGTATGTTCTTTTCACAAACCACATTTGGATCCACAAGTGTAATTGCATGTGTGTTCTTTTCACTAACCACATATGGAGGCCCTAGTGTCATTGCATGTGTGTTCTTTTCATTAACCACAACTAGAGTCATTGCATGTGTGTTCTTTTCACAAACCACATATGGATCCTGTAGTGTCATTGCATGTGTGTTCTTTTCATTAACCACAGATAGACTCATTGCATGTCTGTTCTTTTAACAAACCACATGGATCCACAAGTGTCATTGCATGTGTGTTCTTTTAATAAACCACAGCTAGAGTCACTTGATGTGTGTTATTTTCATAAACCACAACTAGAGTCATTGCATGTGTGTTCTTTTCACAAACTACATATGGATCCACCAGTGTCATTGTATATGTGTTATTTTCTTTAACCACAGCTAGAGTCATTGCATGTCTGTTCTTTTCACAAATCACATGGATCCACCAGTGTCATTGCATGTGTGCTCTTTTAATAAACCACAAATGGAGTCATTGCATGTGTGTTCTTTTCGCAAACCACATATGGATCCACCAGTGTCATTGCATGTCTGTTCTTTTCATAGACCACATATGGATCCACAAGTGTCATTGCACGTGTGTTCTTTTCATTAACCACAGATAGAGTCATTGCATGTCTGTTCTTTTCACAAACCACCAGGATCCACCAGTATCATTGCATGTGTGTTCTTTTAATAAACTACACCTAGAGTCATTACATCTGTGTTGTTTTCACAAACCACATATGGATCCACTATTGTCATTGCATGTGTGTTCTTTTCAGTAACCACAGCTAGAGTCATTTCATGTGTGTTCTTTTCACAAACTACATATGGATCCACCAGTGTCATTGCATGTGTGTTCTTTTCACAAACCATATATGGATCCACTAGTGTCATTGCATGTGTGTTCTTTTCATTAACCACAACTAGAGTTATTGCATGTCTGTTCTTTTCACAAACCACATGGATCCACAATTATCCTTGCATGTGTGTTATTTTCATAAACCACAGCTAGAGTCACTTGATGTGTGTTCTTTTCAAAAACCACAGCTAGAGTCATTTCATGTGTGTTCTTTTCACAAACCACATATGGATCCACAAGTGTCTTTGCATGTGTGTTCTTTTCATTAACCACAGCTAGAGTCATTGCATGTCTGTTCTTTTCACAAACCACATGGATCCACCAGTGTCATTGCATGTTTGTTCTTTTAATAAACCACAACTAGAGTCATTGCATGTGTGTTCTTTTCACAAACCACATATGGATCCACCAGTGTCATTGCATGTGTGTTCTTTTCATTAACCACAGTTAGAGTCATTGTATGTCTGTTCTTTTCACAAACCATATATGGATCCACCAGTGTCATTGCATGTGTGTTCTTTTCAATAACCACAGTTAGAGTCATTGCATGTCTGTTCTTTTCACAAACCACATCGATCCACCAATGTCATTGCATGTGTGTGCTTTTAATAAACAACAGCTAGAGTCACTTGATGTGTTATCTTTTCATACACCACAACTGCATGTGTGTTCTTTTCACAAACCACATATGGATCCACCAGTGTCATTGCATATGTGTTCTTTTCATTAACCACAACTAGAGTCATTGCATGTGTGTTCTTATCATTAACCACAGCTAGAGTCATTTCATGTGTGTTCTTTTCACAAATCACATATGGATCCACCAGTGTCATTGCATGTGTGTTCTTTTCACAAACCACATATGGATCCACCAGAGTCATTGCATGTCTGTTCTTTTGATAGACCACATATGGATCCACTAGTGACATTGCATGTGTGTTCTTTTCAGAAACCACATATGGATCCACCAGTGTCATTGCATGTGTGTTCTTTTCAAAAACCACATATGGATCCACCAATGTCATTGCATGTATGTTCTTTTCACAAACCACATATGGATCCACAAGTGTCATTGCATGTGTGTTATTTTCACTAACCACATATGGATCCCCTAGTGTCATTGCATGTGTGTTCTTTTCATTAACCACAGATAGAGTCATTACATGTATGTTCTTTTCACAAACCACAAATGGATCCACCAGTATCATTGCATGTGTGTTATTTTAATAAACTACAACTAGAGTCATTGTATGTGTGTTCTTTTCACAAACCACATATAGATCCACAAGTGTCATTTCATTTGTGTTCTTTTCACAAACATATGTATCCCCTAGTGTCATTGCATGTGTGTTATTTTCATTACCCACAGATAGAGTCATTGCATGCCTGTTCTTTTCACAAACCACATGGATCCACCAGTGTCATTGCATGTGTGTTCTTTTAATATACCACAACTAGAGTCATTTCATGTGTGTTCTTTTCACAAAACACGTATGGATACACCAGTGTCATTGCATGTGTCTTCTTTTCATTAACCACGACTAGAGATATTTCATGTGTGTTCTTTTCACAAACCACATATGGATCCACCAGTGTCATTGCATGTGTGTTCTTTTCACAAACCACATATGGATCCACCAGTGTCATTGCATGTGTGTTCTTTTCACAAACCACATATGGATCCACCAGTGTCATTTCATGTGTGTTCTTTTCACAAACCACATATGGAACCACCAGTGTCATTGCATGTATGTTCTTTTCACAAACCACATTTGGTACCACAAGTGTCATTGCATGTGTGTTATTTTCACTAACCACATATGGATCCCCTAGTGTCATTGCATGTGTGTTCTTTTCACAAACCACATATGGATCCACAAGTGTCATTGCATGTGTGTTATTTTCACTAACCACATATGGATCCCCTAGTGTCATTGCACGTGTGTTCTTTTCATTAACCACAGATAGACTCATTGCATGTCTGTTCTTTTAACAAACCACATGGATCCACAAGTGTCATTGCATGTGTGTTCTTTTAATAAATCACAGCTAGAGTCACTTGATGTGTGTTATTTTCATAAACCACAACTAGAGTCATTGCATGTGTGTTCTTTTCACAAACTACATATGGATCCACCAGTGTCATTGTATATGTGTTATTTTCTTTAACCACAGCTAGAGTCATTGCATGTCTGTTCTTTTCACAAATCACATGGATCCACCAGTGTCATTGCATGTGTGCTCTTTTAATAAACCACGAATGGAGTCATTGCATGTGTGTTCTTTTCGCAAACCACATATGGATCCACCAGTGTCATTGCATGTCTGTTCTTTTCATAGACCACATATGGATCCACAAGTGTCATTGCGCGTGTGTTCTTTTCATTAACCACAGATAGAGTCATTGCATGTCTGTTCTTTTCACAAACCACCAGGATCCACCAGTAACATTGCATGTGTGTTCTTTTAATAAACTACACCTAGAGTCATTACATCTGTGTTGTTTTCACAAACCACATATGGATCCACTATTGTCATTGCATGTGTGTTCTTTTCAGTAACCACAGCTAGAGTCATTTCATGTGTGTTCTTTCCACAAACTACATATGGATCCACCAGTGTCATTGCATGTGTGTTCTTTTCACAAACCATATATGGATCCACTAGTGTCATTGCATGTTTGTTCTTTTCATTAACCACAACTAGAGTTATTGCATGTTTGTTCTTTTCACAAACCACACGGATCCACCATTATCCTTGCATGTGTGTTCTTTTCATAAACCACAGCTAGAGTCACTTGATGTGTGTTCTTTTCAAAAACCACAGCTAGAGTCATTTCATGTGTGTTCTTTTCACAAACCACATATGGATCCACAAGTGTCTTTGCATGTGTGTTCTTTTCATTAACCACAGCTAGAGTCATTGCATGTCTGTTCTTTTCACAAACCACATGGATCCACCAGTGTCATTGCATGTTTGTTCTTTTAATAAACCAGAACTAGAGTCATTGCATGTGTGTTCTTTTCACAAACCACATATGGATCCACCAGTGTCATTGCATGTGTGTTCTTTTCATTAACCACAGTTAGAGTCATTGTATGTCTGTTCTTTTCACAAACCATATATGGATCCACCAGTGTCATTGCATGTGTGTTCTTTTCAATAACCACAGTTAGAGTCATTGCATGTCTGTTCTTTTCACAAACCACATCGATCCACCAATGTCATTGCATGTGTGTGCTTTTAATAAACCACAGCTAGAGTCACTTGATGTGTTCTTTTCACAAACCACATATGGATCCACCAGTGTCATTGCATATGTGTTCTTTTCATTAACCACAACTAGAGTCATTGCATGTGTGTTCTTATCATTAACCACAGCTAGAGTCATTTCATGTGTGTTCTTTTCACAAATCACATATGGATCCACCAGTGTCATTGCATGTGTGTTCTTTTCACAAACCACATATGGATCCACCAGAGTCATTGCATGTCTGTTCTTTTGATAGACCACATATGGATCCACTAGTGACATTGCATGTGTGTTCTTTTCACAAACCACATATGGATCCACCAGTGTCATTGCATGTGTGTTCTTTTCAAAAACCACATATGGATCCACCAATGTCATTGCATGTATGTTCTTTTCACAAACCACATATGGATCCACAAGTGTCATTGCATGTGTGTTATTTTCACTAAGCACATATGGATCCCCTAGTGTCATTGCATGTGTCTTCTTTTCATTAACCACAGATAGAGTCATTACATGTATGTTCTTTTCACAAACCACAAATGGATCCACCAGTATCATTGCATGTGTGTTATTTTAATAAACTACAACTAGAGTCATTGTATGTGTGTTCTTTTCACAAACCACATATGGATCCACAAGTGTCATTTCATTTGTGTTCTTTTCACAAACATATGTATCCCCTAGTGTCATTGCATGTGTGTTATTTTCATTACCCACAGATAGAGTCATTGCATGCCTGTTCTTTTCACAAACCACATGGATCCACCAGTGTCATTGCATGTGTGTTCTTTTAATATACCACAACTAGAGTCATTTCATGTGTGTTCTTTTCACAAAACACGTATGGATACACCAGTGTCATTGCATGTGTCTTCTTTTCATTAACCACGACTAGAGATATTTCATGTGTGTTCTTTTCACAAACCACATATGGATCCACCAGTGTCATTGCATGTGTGTTCTTTTGGCAAACCACATATGGATCCACCAGTGTCATTGCATGTGTGTTCTTTTCACAAACCACATATGGATCCACCAGTGTCATTTCATGTGTGTTCTTTTCACAAACCACATATGGAACCACCAGTGTCATTGCATGTATGTTCTTTTCACAAACCACATTTGGTACCACAAGTGTCATTGCATGTGTGTTATTTTCACTAACCACATATGGATCCCCTAGTGTCATGGCATGTGTTCTTTTCATTAACCACAGATAGAGTCATTACATGTATGTTCTTTTCACGAACCACATGGATCCACCAGTATCATTGCATGTGTGTTCTTTTAATAAACTACAACTAGAGTCATTGTATGTGTGTTCTTTTCACAAACCACATATGGATCCACAAGTGTCATTTCATTTGTGTTCTTTTCACAAACATATGGATCCCCTAGTGTCATTGCATGTGTGGTATTTTCATTACCCACAGATAGAGTCATTGCATGTCTGTTCTTTTCACAAACCATATATGGATCCACAAGTGTCATTGGATGTGTGTTCTTTTCAATAACCACAGTTAGAGTCATTGCATGTTTGTTCTTTTCACAAACCACATGGATCCACCAATGTCATTGCATGTGTGTGCTTATAATAAACCATAGCTAGAGTCACTTGATGTGTTATCTTTTCATAAACCACAACTGCATGTGTGTTCTTTTCACAAACCACATATGGATCCACCAGTGTCATTGCATATGTGTTCTTTTCATTAACCACAGCTAGAGTCATTGCATGTGTGTTCTTATCATTAACCACAACTAGAGTTATTTCATGTGTGTTCTTTTCACAAATCACATATGGATCCACCAGTGTCATTGCATGTGTGTTCTTTTCACAAACCACATATGGATCCACCAGAGTCATTGCATGTCTGTTCTTTTGATAGACCACATATGGATCCACTAGTGACATTGCATGTGTGTTCTTTTCAGAAACCACATATGGATCCACCAGTGTCATTGCATGTGTGTTCTTTTCACAAACCACATATGGATCCACTAGTGACATTGCATGTGTGTTCTTTTCACAAACCACATATGGATCCACCAGTGTCATTGCATGTGTGTTGTTTTCACAAACCACATAAGGATCCACCAGTGTCATTGCATGTATGTTCTTTTCACAAACCACATATGGATCCACCAGTGTCATTCATTTGTGTTCTTTTCATTAACCACAGTTAGAGTCATTGCATGTCTGTTCTTTTCACAAACCATATATGGATCCACCAGTGTCATTGCATGTGTGTTCTTTTCAATAACCACAGTTAGAGTCATTGCATGTCCATTCTTTTCACAAACCACATGGATCCACCAATGTCATTGCATGTGTGTGCTTTTAATAAACCACAGCTAGAGTCACTTGATGTGTTATCTTTTCATAAACCACAACTGCATGTGTGTTCTTTTCACAAACCACATATGGATCCACCAGTGTCATTGCATATGTGTTCTTTTCATTAACCACAACAAGAGTCATTGCATGTGTGTTCTTATCATTAACCACAGCTAGAGTCATTTCATGTGTGTTCTTTTCACAGATCACATATGGATCCACCAGTGTCATTGCATGTGTGTTCTTTTCACAAACCACATATGGATCCACCAGAGTCATTGCATGTCTGTTCTTTTGATAGACCACATATGGATCCACTAGTGACATTGCATGTGTGTTCTTTTCACAAACCACATATGCATCCACCAGTGTCATTGCATGTGTGTTCTTTTCACAAACCACATATGGATTCACCAGTGTCATTGCATGTATGTTCTTTTAACAAACCACATATGGATCCACAAGTGTCATTGCATGTGTGTTATTTTCACTAACCACATATGGATCCCCTAGTGTCAGTGCATGTGTGTTCTTTTCATTAACCACAAATAGAGTCATTATATGTCTGTTCTTTTCACGAACCACATGGATCCACCAGTATCATTGCATGTGTGTTCTTTTAATAAACTACAACTAGAGTCATTGTATGTGTGTTCTTTTCACAAACCACATATGGATCCACAAGTGTCATTTCATTTGTGTTCTTTTCACAAACATATGGATCCCCTAGTGTCATTGCATGTGTGTTATTTTCATTACCCACAGATAGAGTCATTGCATGTCTGTTCTTTTCACAAACCACATGGATCCACCAGTGTCATTGCATGTGTGTTCCTTTAATATACCACAACTGCATGTGTGTTCTTTTCACAAACCACATATGGATCCACCAGTGTCATTGCATATTTGTTCTTTTCATTAACCACAGCTAGAGTCATTGCATGTGTGTTCTTATCATTAACCACAGCTAGATTCATTTCATGTGTGTTCTTTTCACAAATCACATATGGATCCACCAGTGTCATTGCATGTGTGTTCTTTTCACAAACCACATATGGATCCACCAGAGTCATTGCATGTCTGTTATTTTGATGGACCACATATGGATCCACTAGTGACATTGCATGTGTGTTCTTTTCAGAAACCACATATCGATCCACCAGTGTCATTGCATGTGTGTTCTTTTCACAAACCACATATGGATCCACTAGTGACATTGCATGTGTGTTCTTTTCACAAACCACATATGGATCCACCAGTGTCATTGCATGTGTGTTCTTTTCACAAACCACATAAGGATCCACCAGTGTCATTGCATGTATGTTCTTTTCACAAACCACATATGGATACACCAGTGTCATTCATTTGTGTTCTTTTCATTAACCACAGTTAGAGTCATTGCATGTCTGTTCTTTTCACAAACCATATATGGATCCACCAGTGTCATTGCATGTGTGTTCTTTTCAATAACCACAGTTAGAGTCATTGCATGTCCGTTCTTTTCACAAACCACATGGATCCACCAATGTCATTGCATGTGTGTGCTTTTAATAAACCACAGCTAGAGTCACTTGATGTGTTATCTTTTCATAAACCACAACTGCATGTGTGTTCTTTTCACAAACCACATATGGATCCACCAGTGTCATTGCATATGTGTTCTTTTCATTAACCACAACTAGAGTCATTGCATGTGTGTTCTTATCATTAACCACAGCTAGAGTCATTTCATGTGTGTTCTTTTCACAGATCACATATGGATCCACCAGTGTCATTGCATGTGTGTTCTTTTCACAAACCACATATGGATCCACCAGAGTCATTGCATGTATGTTCTTTTGATAGACCACATATGGGTCCACTAGTGACATTGCATGTGTGTTCTTTTCAGAAACCACATATGGATCCACCAGTGTCATTGCATGTGTGTTCTTTTCACAAACCACATATGGATCCACTAGTGACATTGCATGTGTGTTCTTTTCACAAACCACATATGGATCCACCAGTGTCATTGCATGTGTGTTGTTTTCACAAACCACATAAGGATCCACCAGTGTCATTGCATGTATGTTCTTTTCACAAACCACATATGGATCCACCAGTGTCATTCATTTGTGTTCTTTTCATTAACCATAGTTAGAGTCATTGCATGTCTGTTCTTTTCACAAACCATATATGGATCCACCAGTGTCATTGCATGTGTGTTCTTTTCAATAACCACAGTTAGAGTCATTGCATGTCCGTTCTTTTCACAAACCACATGGATCTACCAATGTCATTGCATGTGTGTGCTTTTAATAAACCACAGCTAGAGTCACTTGATGTGTTATCTTTTCATAAACCACAACTGCATGTGTGTTCTTTTCACAAACCACATATGGATCCACCAGTGTCATTGCATATGTGTTCTTTTCATTAACCACAACTAGAGTCATTGCATGTGTGTTCTTATCATTAACCACAGCTAGAGTCATTTCATGTGTGTTCTTTTCACAGATCACATATGGATCCACCAGTGTCATTGCATGTGTGTTCTTTTCACAAACCACATATGGATCCACCAGAGTCATTGCATGTCTGTTCTTTTGATAGACCACATATGGATCCACTAGTGAGATTGCATGTGTGTTCTTTTCACAAACCACATATGGATCCACCAGTGTCATTGCATGTGTGTTCTTTTAAAAAACCACATATGGATTCACCAGTGTCATTGCATGTATGTTCTTTTCACAAACCACATATGGATCCACAAGTGTCATTGCATGTGTGTTATTTTCACTAACCACATATGGATCCCCTAGTGTCATTGCATGTGTGTTCTTTTCATTAACCACAGATAGAGTCATTACATGTTTGTTCTTTTCACGAACCACATGGATCCACCAGTATCATTGCATGTGTGTTCTTTTAATAAACTACAACTAGAGTCATTGTATGTGTGTTCTTTTCACAAACCACATATGGATCCACAAGTGTCATTTCATTTGTGTTCTTTTCACAAACATATGGATCCCCTAGTGTCATTGCATGTGTGTTATTTTCATTACCCACAGATAGAGTCATTGCATGTCTGTTCTTTTCACAAACCACATGGATCCACCAGTGTCATTGCATGTGTGCTCCTTTAATATACCACAACTGCATGTGTGTTCTTTTCACAAACCACATATGGATCCACCAGTGTCACTGCATATGTGTTCTTTTCATTAACCACAGCTAGAGTCATTGCATGTGTGTTCTTATCATTAACCACAGCTAGATTCATTTCATGTGTGTTCTTTTCACAAATCACATATGGATCCACCAGTGTCATTGCATGTGTGTTCTTTTCACAAACCACATATGGATCCACCAGAGTCATTGCATGTCTGTTCTTTTGATAGACCACATATGGATCCACTAGTGACATTGCATGTGTGTTCTTTTCAGAAACCACATATCGATCCACCAGTGTCATTGCATGTGTGTTCTTTTCACAAACCACATATGGATCCACTAGTGACATTGCATGTGTGTTCTTTTCACAAACCACATATGGATCCACCAGTGTCATTGCATGTGTGTTCTTTTCACAAACCACATAAGGATCCACCAGTGTCATTGTATGTATGTTCTTTTCACAAACCACATATGGATCCACCAGTGTCATTCATCTGTGTTCTTTTCATTAACCACAGTTAGAGTCATTGCATGTCTGTTCTTTTCACAAACCATATATGGATCCACCAGTGTCATTGCATGTGTGTTCTTTTCAATAACCACAGTTAGAGTCATTGCATGTCCGTTCTTTTCACAAACCACATGGATCCACCAATGTCATTGCATGTGTGTGCTTTTAATAAACCACAGCTAGAGTCACTTGATGTGTTATCTTTTCATAAACCACAACTGCATGTGTGTTCTTTTCACAAACCACATATGGATCCACCAGTGTCATTGCATATGTGTTCTTTTCATTAACCACAACTAGAGTCATTGCATGTGTGTTCTTATCATTAACCACAGCTAGAGTCATTTCATGTGTGTTCTTTCACAGATCACATATGGATCCACCAGTCATTGCATGTGTGTTCTTTTCACAAACCACATATGGATCCACCAGAGTCATTGCATGTCCTGCTTTTGATAGACCACATATGGATCCACTAGTGACATTGCATGTGTGTTCTTTTCACAAACCACATATGGATCCACCAGTGTCATTGCATGTGTGTTCTTTTCACAAACCACATATGGATTCACCAGTGTCATTGCATGTATGTTCTTTTCACAAACCACATATGGATCCACAAGTGTCATTGCATGTGTGTTATTTTCACTAACCACATATGGATCCCCTAGTGTCATTGCATGTGTGTTCTTTTCATTAACCACAGATAGAGTCATTACATGTCTGTTCTTTTCACGAACCACATGGATCCACCAGTATCATTGCATGTGTGTTCTTTTAATAAACTACAACTAGAGTCATTGTATGTGTGTTCTTTTCACAAACCACATATGGATCCACAAGTGTCATTTCATTTGTGTTCTTTTCACAAACATATGGATCCCCTAGTGTCATTGCATGTGTGTTATTTTCATTACCCACAGATAGAGTCATTGCATGTCTGTTCTTTTCACAAACCACATGGATCCACCAGTGTCATTGCATGTGTGTTCCTTTAATATACCACAACTAGAGTCATTGCATGTGTGTTCTTTTCACAAAACACGTATGGATCCACCAGTGTCATTGCATGTGTGTTCTTTTCATTAACCACGGCTAGAGATATTTCATGTGTGTTCTTTTCACAAACCACATATGGATCCACCAGAGTCATTGCATGTCTGTTGTTTTGATAGACCACATATGGATCCACTAGTGACATTGCATGTGTGTTCTTTTCAGAAACCACATATGGATCCACCTGTGTCATTGCATGTGTGTTCTTTTCACAAACCACATATGGATCCACTAGTGACATTGCATGTGTGTTCTTTTCACAAACCACATATGGATCCACCAGTGTCATTGCATGTGTGTTCTTTTCACAAACCACATATGGATCCACCAGTGTCATTGCATGTATGTTCTTTTCACAAACCACATATGGATCCACAAGTGTCATTGCATGTGTTTGTTTTCACTAACCACATATGGATCCCTTAGTGTCATTGCATGTGTGTTCTTTTCATTAACCATAGATAGAGTCATTACATGTATGTTCTTTTCACGAACCACATGGATCCACCAGTATCATTGCATGTGTGTTCTTTTAATAAACTACAACTAGAGTCATTGTATGTGTGTTCTTTTCACAAACCACATATGGATCCACAAGTGTCATTTCATTTGTGTTCTTTTCACAAACATATGGATCCCCTAGTGTCATTGCATGTGAGTTATTTTCATTACCCACAGATAGAGTCATTGCATGTCTGTTCTTTTAACAAACCATATATGGATCCACAAGTGTCATTGGATGTGTGTTCTTTTCAATAACCACAGTTAGAGTCATTGCATGTTTGTTCTTTTCACAAACCACATGGATCCACCAATGTCATTGCATGTGTGTGCTTATAATAAACCATAGCTAGAGTCACTTGATGTGTTATCTTTTCATAAACCACAACTGCATGTGTGTTCTTTTCACAAACCACATATGGATCCACCAGTGTCATTGCATATGTGTTCTTTTCATTAACCACAGCTAGAGTCATTGCATGTGTGTTCTTATCATTAACCACAGCTAGAGTCATTTCATGTGTGTTCTTTTCACAAATCACATATGGATCCACCAGTGTCATTGCATGTGTGTTCTTTTCACAAACCACATATGGATCCACCAGAGTCATTGCATGTCTGTTCTTTTGATAGACCACATATGGATCCACTAGTGACATTGCATGTGTTCTCGTTTCAGAAACCACATATGGATCCACCAGTGTCATTGCATGTGTGTTCTTTTCACAAACCACATATGGATCCACGAGTGACATTGCATGTGTGTTCTTTTCACAAACCACATATGGATCCACCAGTGTCATTGCATGTGTGTTCTTTTCACAAACCACATAAGGATCCACCAGTGTCATTGCATGTATGTTCTTTTCAAACCACATATGGATCCACCAGTGTCATTCATTTGTGTTCTTTTCATTAACCATGATAGAGTCATTGCATGTCTCTTTTCACAAACCATATATGGATCCACCAGTGTCATTGCATGTGTGTTCTTTTCAATAACCATGCTTAGAGTCATTGCATGTCCGTTTCTTTTCACAAACCACATGGATCCACCAATGTCATTGCATGTGTGTGCTTTTAATTAACCACTGCTAGAGTCACTTGATGTGTTATCTTTTCATAAACCACAACTGCATGTGTGTTCTTTTCACAAACCACATATGGATCCACCAGTGTCATTGCATATGTGTTCTTTTCATTAACCACAACTAGAGTCATTACATGTGTGTTCTTATCATTAACCACAGCTAGAGTCATTTCATGTGTTCTTTTCACAGATCACATATGGATCCACCTGATGTCATTGCATGTGTGTTCTTTCAAAACCACATATGCATCCACTCGTAGTCATTGCATGTGTTCTTTTGACAGACCACATATGGATCCACTAGTGACATTGCATGTGTGTTCTTTTCACAAACCACATATGGATCCACCAGTGTCATTGCATGTGTGTTCTTTTCACAAACCACATATGGATCCACAAGTGTCATTGCATGTGTGTTCTTTTCACAAACCACATATGGATCCACCAGTGTCATTGCATGTATGTTCTTTTCACAAACCACATATGGATCCACAAGTGTCATTGCATGTGTGTTGTTTTCACTAACCACATATGGATCCCTTAGTGTCATTGCATGTGTGTTCTTTTCATTAACCATAGATAGAGTCATTACATGTATGTTCTTTTCACGAACCACATGGATCCACCAGTATCATTGCATGTGTGTTCTTTTAATAAACTACAACTAGAGTCATTGTATGTGTGTTCTTTTCACAAACCACATATGGATCCACAAGTGTCATTTCATTTGTGTTCTTTTCACAAACATATGGATCCCCTAGTGTCATTGCATGTGAGTTATTTTCATTACCCACAGATAGAGTCATTGCATATGTTTCTTTTAACAAACCATATATGGATCCACAAGTGTCATTGGATGTGTGTTCTTTTCAATAACCACAGTTAGAGTCATTGCATGTTTGTTCTTTTCACAAACCACATGGATCCACCAATGTCATTGCATGTGTGTGCTTATAATAAACCATAGCTAGAGTCACTTGATGTGTTATCTTTTCATAAACCACAACTGCATGTGTGTTCTTTTCACAAACCACATATGGATCCACCAGTGTCATTGCATATGTGTTCTTTTCATTAACCACAGCTAGAGTCATTGCATGTGTGTTCTTATCATTAACCACAGCTAGAGTCATTTCATGTGTGTTCTTTTCACAAATCACATATGGATCCACCAGTGTCATTGCATGTGTGTTCTTTTCACAAACCACATATGGATCCACCAGAGTCATTGCATGTCTGTTCTTTTGATAGACCACATATGGATCCACTAGTGACATTGCATGTGTGTTCTTTTCAGAAACCACATATGGATCCACCAGTGTCATTGCATGTGTGTTCTTTTCACAAACCACATATGGATCCACGAGTGACATTGCATGTGTGTTCTTTTCACAAACCACATATGGATCCACCAGTGTCATTGCATGTGTGTTCTTTTCACAAACCACATAAGGATCCACCAGTGTCATTGCATGTATGTTCTTTTCACAAACCACATATGGATCCACCAGTGTCATTCATTTGTGTTCTTTTCATTAACCACAGATAGAGTCATTGCATGTCTGTTCTTTTCACAAACCATATATGGATCCACCAGTGTCATTGCATGTGTGTTCTTTTCAATAACCACAGTTAGAGTCATTGCATGTCCGTTCTTTTCACAAACCACATGGATCCACCAATGTCATTGCATGTGTGTGCTTTTAATAAACCACAGCTAGAGTCACTTGATGTGTTATCTTTTCATAAACCACAACTGCATGTGTGTTCTTTTCACAAACCACATATGGATCCACCAGTGTCATTGCATATGTGTTCTTTTCATTAACCACAACTAGAGTCATTACATGTGTGTTCTTATCATTAACCACAGCTAGAGTCATTTCATGTGTGTTCTTTTCACAGATCACATATGGATCCACCAGTGTCATTGCATGTGTGTTCTTTTCAAAAACCACATATGCATCCACCAGAGTCATTGCATGTCTGTTCTTTTGACAGACCACATATGGATCCACTAGTGACATTGCATGTGTGTTCTTTTCACAAACCACATATGGATCCACCAGTGTCATTGCATGTGTGTTCTTTTCACAAACCACATATGGATCCACCAGTGTCATTGCATGTGTGTTCTTTTCACAAACCACATATGGATCCACCAGTGTCATTGCATGTATGTTCTTTTCACAAACCACATATGGATCCACAAGTGTCATTGCATGTGTGTTGTTTTCACTAACCACATATGGATCCCTTAGTGTCATTGCATGTGTGTTCTTTTCATTAACCATAGATAGAGTCATTACATGTATGTTCTTTTCACGAACCACATGGATCCACCAGTATCATTGCATGTGTGTTCTTTTAATAAACTACAACTAGAGTCATTGTATGTGTGTTCTTTTCACAAACCACATATGGATCCACAAGTGTCATTTCATTTGTGTTCTTTTCACAAACATATGGATCCCCTAGTGTCATTGCATGTGAGTTATTTTCATTACCCACAGATAGAGTCATTGCATGTCTGTTCTTTTAACAAACCATATATGGATCCACAAGTGTCATTGGATGTGTGTTCTTTTCAATAACCACAGTTAGAGTCATTGCATGTTTGTTCTTTTCACAAACCACATGGATCCACCAATGTCATTGCATGTGTGCTTATAATAAACCATAGCTAGAGTCACTTGATGTGTTATCTTTTCATAAACCACAACTGCATGTGTGTTCTTTTCACAAACCACATATGGATCCACCAGTGTCATTGCATATGTGTTCTTTTCATTAACCACAGCTAGAGTCATTGCATGTGTGTTCTTATCATTAACCACAGCTAGAGTCATTTCATGTGTGTTCTTTTCACAAATCACATATGGATCCACCAGTGTCATTGCATGTGTGTTCTTTTCACAAACCACATATGGATCCACCAGAGTCATTGAAGGTCTGTTTCTTTTGATAGACCACATATGGATCCACTAGTGACATTGCATGTGTGTTCTTTTCAGAAACCACATATGGATCCACCAGTGTCATTGCATGTGTGTTCTTTTCACAAACCACATATGGATCCACGAGTGACATTGCATGTGTGTTCTTTTCACAAACCACATATGGATCCACCAGTGTCATTGCATGTGTGTTCTTTTCACAAACCACATAAGGATCCACCAGTGTCATTGCATGTATGTTCTTTTCACAAACCACATATGGATCCACCAGTGTCATTCATTTGTGTTCTTTTCATTAACCACAGATAGAGTCATTGCATATCCATTTTTCACAAACCATATATGGATCCACCAGTGTCATTGCATGTGTGTTCTTTTCAATAACCACAGTTAGAGTCATTGCATGTCCGTTCTTTTCACAAACCACATGGATCCACCAATGTCATTGCATGTGTGTGCTTTTAATAAACCACAGCTAGAGTCACTTGATGTGTTATCTTTTCATAAACCACAACTGCATGTGTGTTCTTTTAACAAACCACATATGGATCCACCAGTGTCATTGCATATGTGTTCTTTTCATTAACCACAACTAGAGTCATTACATGTGTGTTCTTATCATTAACCACAGCTAGAGTCATTTCATGTGTGTTCTTTTCACAGATCACATATGGATCCACCAGTGTCATTGCATGTGTGTTCTTTTCAAAAACCACATATGCATCCACCAGATTCATTGCATGTCTGTTTTGACACCACATATGGATCCACTAGTGACATTGCATGTGTGTTCTTTTCACAAACCACATATGGATCCACCAGTGTCATTGCATGTGTGTTCTTTTCACAAACCACATATGGATCCACCAGTGTCATTGCATGTGTGTTCTTTTCACAAACCACATATGGATCCACCAAAGGTCATTGCATGTATGTTCTTTTCACAAACCACATATGGATCCACAAGTGTCATTGCATGTGTGTTGTTTTCACTAACCACATATGGATCCCTTAGTGTCATTGCATGTGTGTTCTTTTCATTAACCATAGATAGAGTCATTACATGTATGTTCTTTTCACGAACCACATGGATCCACCAGTATCATTGCATGTGTGTTCTTTTAATAAACTACAACTAGAGTCATTGTATGTGTGTTCTTTTCACAAACCACATATGGATCCACAAGTGTCATTTCATTTGTGTTCTTTTCACAAACATATGGATCCCCTAGTGTCATTGCATGTGAGTTATTTTCATTACCCACAGATAGAGTCATTGCATGTCTGTTCTTTTAACAAACCATATATGGATCCACAAGTGTCATTGGATGTGTGTTCTTTTCAATAACCACAGTTAGAGTCATTGCATGTTTGTTCTTTTCACAAACCACATGGATCCACCAATGTCATTGCATGTGTGCTTATAATAAACCATAGCTAGAGTCACTTGATGTGTTATCTTTTCATAAACCACAACTGCATGTGTGTTCTTTTCACAAACCACATATGGATCCACCAGTGTCATTGCATATGTGTTCTTTTCATTAACCACAGCTAGAGTCATTGCATGTGTGTTCTTATCATTAACCACAGCTAGAGTCATTTCATGTGTGTTCTTTTCACAAATCACATATGGATCCACCAGTGTCATTGCATGTGTGTTCTTTTCACAAACCACATATGGATCCACCAGAGTCATTGCATGTCTGTTCTTTTGATAGACCACATATGGATCCACTAGTGACATTGCATGTGTGTTCTTTTCAGAAACCACATATGGATCCACCAGTGTCATTGCATGTGTGTTCTTTTCACAAACCACATATGGATCCACGAGTGACATTGCATGTGTGTTCTTTTCACAAACCACATATGGATCCACCAGTGTCATTGCATGTGTGTTCTTTTCACAAACCACATAAGGATCCACCAGTGTCATTGCATGTATGTTCTTTTCACAAACCACATATGGATCCACCAGTGTCATTCATTTGTGTTCTTTTCATTAACCACAGATAGAGTCATTGCATGTCTGTTCTTTTCACAAACCATATATGGATCCACCAGTGTCATTGCATGTGTGTTCTTTTCAATAACCACAGTTAGAGTCATTGCATGTCCGTTCTTTTCACAAACCACATGGATCCACCAATGTCATTGCATGTGTGTGCTTTTAATAAACCACAGCTAGAGTCACTTGATGTGTTATCTTTTCATAAACCACAACTGCATGTGTGTTCTTTTCACAAACCACATATGGATCCACCAGTGTCATTGCATATGTGTTCTTTTCATTAACCACAACTAGAGTCATTACATGTGTGTTCTTATCATTAACCACAGCTAGAGTCATTTCATGTGTGTTCTTTTCACAGATCACATATGGATCCACCAGTGTCATTGCATGTGTGTTCTTTTCACAAACCACATATGCATCCACCAGAGTCATTGCAAGTCTGTTCTTTTGACAGACCACATATGGATCCACTAGTGACGTTGCATGTGTGTTCTTTTCACAAACCACATATGGATCCACCAGTGTCATTGCATGTGTGTTCTTTTCACAAACCACATATGGATTCACCAGTGTCATTGCATGTATGTTCTTTTCACAAACCACATATGGATCCACTAGTGACATTGCATGTGTGTTCTTTTCACAAACCACATATGGATCCACCAGTGTCATTGCATGTATGTTCTTTTCACAAACCACATAAGGATCCACCAGTGTCATTGCATGTATGTTCTTTTCACAAACCACATATGGATCCACCAGTGTCATTCATTTGTGTTCTTTTCATTAACCACAGATAGAGTCATTGCATGTCTGTTCTTTTCACAAACCATATATGGATCCACCAGTGTCATTGCATGTGTGTTCTTTTCAATAACCACAGTTAGAGTCATTGCATGTCTGTTCTTTTCACAAACCACATAGATCCACCAATGTCATTGCATGTGTGTGCTTTTAATAAACCACAGCTAGAGTCACTTGATGTGTTATCTTTTCATAAACCACAACTTCATGTGTGTTCTTTTCACAAACCACATATGGATCCACCAGTGTCATTGCATATGTGTTCTTTTCATTAACCACAACTAGAGTCATTGCAGGTGTGTTCTTATGATTAACCACAGCTAGAGTCATTTCATGTGTGTTCTTTTCACAAATCACATATGGATCCACCAGTGTCATTGCATGTGTGTTCTTTTGACAAACCACATATGGATCCACCAGAGTCATTGCATGTCTGTTCTTTTGATAGACCACATATGGATCCACTAGTGACATTGCATGTGTGTTCTTTTCACAAACCACATATGGATCCACCAATGTCATTGCATGTGTGTTCTTTTCACAAACCACATATGGCTCCACCAGTGTCATTGCATGTATGTTCTTTTCACAAACCACATATGGATCCACAAGTGTCATTGCATGTGTGTTATTTTCACTAACCACATATGGATCCCCTAGTGTCATTGCATGTGTGTTCTTTTCATTAACCACAGATAGAGTCATTACATGTCTGTTCTTTTCACGAACCACATGGATCCACCAGTATCATTGCATGTGTGTTCTTTTAATAAACTACAACTAGAGTCATTGTGTGTGTGTTCTTTTCACAAACCACATATGGATCCACAAGTGTCATTTAATTTGTGTTCTTTTCACAAACATATGGATCCCCTAGTGTCATTGCATGTGTGTTATTTTCATTACCCACAGATAGAGTCATTGCATGTCTGTTCTTTTCACAAACCACATGGATCCACCAGTGTCATTGCATGTGTGTTCTTTTAATATACCACAACTAGAGTCATTGCATGTGTGTTCTTTTCATTAACCACGGCTAGAGATATTTCATGTTTGTTCTTTTCACAAACCACATATGGATCCACCAGTGTCATTGCATGTCTGTTCTTTTCACAAACCACATATGGATCCACCAGTGTCATTGCATGTGTGTTCTTTTCACAAACCACATATGGATCCACCAATGTCATTTCATGTGTGTCCTTTTCACAAACCACATATGGATCCACCAGTGTCATTGCATGTATGTTCTTTTCACAAACCACATTTGGATCCACAAGTGTCATTGCATGTGTGTTATTTTCACTAACCACATATTGATCCCCAAGTGTCATTGCATGTGTGTTCTTTTCATTACCCACAGATAGACTCATTGCATGTCTGTTCTTTTCACATACCACATGGATCCACCAGTATCATTGCATGTGTGTTCTTTTAATAAACTACAACTAGAGTCATTGCATGTGTGTTCTTTTCACAAACCACATATGGATCCACCAGTGTCATTGCATGTGTGTTCTTCTCATTAACCACAGCTAGAGTCATTTCATGTGTGTTCTTTTCATAGACAACATATGGATCCACAAGTGTCATTGCATGTGTGTTATTTTCACTAACCACATATGGATCCCCTAGTGTCATTACACATGTGTTCTTTTCATTAACCACAGATAGAGTCATTGCATGTCTGTTCTTTTCACAAACCACATGGATCCACCAGTATCATTGCATGTGTGTTCTTTTAATAAACTACACCTAGAGTCATTGCATCTGTGTTCTTTTTACAAACCACATATGGATCCACTATTGTCATTGCATGTGTGTTCTTTTGATTAACCACATCTAGAGTCATTTCATGTGTGTTCTTTTCACAAACTACATATGGATCCACCAGTGTCATTGCATTTGTGTTCTTTTCACAAACCATATATGGATCCACTAGTGTCATTGCATGTGTGTTCTTTTCATTAACCACAACTAGAGTTATTGCATGTCTGTTCTTTTTACAAACCACATGGATCCACCATTATCATTGCATGTGTGTTCTTTTAATAAACCACAGCTAGAGTCACTTGATGTGTGTTCTTCAAAAACCACAACTAGAGTCATTGCATGTGTGTTCTTTTCACAAACCACATATGGATCCACAAGTGTCTTTGCATGTGTGTTCTTTGCATTAACCACAACTAGAGTCATTGCATTTCTGTTCTTTTCACAAACCACATGGATCCACCAGTGTCATTGCATGTTTGTTCTTTTAATAAACCACAACTAGAGTCATTGCATGTCTGTTCTTTTCACAAACAACATATGGATCCACCAGTGTAATTGCATGTCTGTTCTTTTCATTAACCACAGATAGAGTCATTGCATGTCTGTTCTTTTCACAAACCATATATGGATCCACCATTGTCATTGCATGTGTGTTCTTTTCAAAAACCACAGTTAGAGTCATTGCATGTCTGTTCTTTTCACAAACCACATGGATCCACCAATTTCATTGCATGTGTGTGCTTTTAATAAACCACAACTAGAGTCACTTGATGTGTTATCTTTTCATAAACCACAACTACATCTGTGTTCTTTTCACAAACCACATATGGATCCACCAGTGTCATTGCATATGTGTTCTTTTCATTAACCACAGCTAGAGTCATTGCATGTGTGTTCTTATCATTAACCACAGCTAGAGTCATTTCATGTGTGTTCTTTTCACAAATCACATATGGATCCACCAGTGTCATTGCATGTGTGTTCTTTTCACAAACCACATATGGATCCACCAGTGTCATTGCATGTCTGTTCTTTTCATAGACCACATATGGATCCACTAGTGACATTGCATGTGTGTTCTTTTTAGAAACCACATATGGATCCACCAGTGTCATTGCATGTGTGTTCTTTTCACAAACCACATATGGATCCACTAGTGACATTGCATGTGTGTTCTTTTCACAAACCACATATGGATCCACCAGTGTCATTGCATGTGTGTTCTTTTCACAAACCACATATGGATCCACCAGTGTCATTGCATGTGTGTTCTTTTCACAAACCACATATGGATCCACCAGTGTCATTGCATGTGTTCTTTTCACAAACCACATATGGATCCACAAGTGTCATTGCATGTGTGTTATTTTCACTAACCACATATGGATCCCCTAGTGTCATTGCACGTGTGTTCTTTTCATTAACCACAGATAGAGTCATTGCATGTCTGTTATTTTCACAAACCACATGGATCCACCAATATCATTGCATGTGTGTTCTTTTAATAAACTAAACCTAGAGTCATTGCATCTGTGTTGTTTTCACAAACCACATATGGATCCACAAGTGTCTTTGCATGTGTGTTCTTTTCATTAACCACAGCTAGAGTCATTGCATGTCTGTTCTTTTCACAAACCACATGGATCCACCAGTGTCATTGCATGTTTGTTCTTTTAATAAACCACAACTAGAGTCATTGCATGTGTGTTCTTTTCACAAACCACATATGGATCCACCAGTGTCATTGCATGTGTGTTCTTTTCATTAACCACAGATAGAGTCATTGCATGTCTGTTCTTTTCACAAACCATATATGGATCCACCAGTGTCATTGGATGTGTGTTCTTTTCAATAACGACAGTTAGAGTCATTGCATGTCTGTTCTTTTCACAAACCACATGGATCCACCAATGTCATTGCATGTGTGTGCTTTTAATAAACCATAGCTAGAGTCACTTGATGTGTTCTTTTCATAAACCACAACTGCATGTGTGTACTTTTCACAAACGACATATGGATCCACCAGTGTCATTGCATATGTGTTCTTTTCATTAACCACAACTAGAGTCATTGCATGTGTGTTCTTATCATTAACCACAGCTAGAGTCATTTCATGTGTGTTCTTTTCACAAATCACATATGGATCCACCAGTGTCATTGCATGTCTGTTCTTTTCACAAACCACATATGGATCCACAAGTGTCATTGCATGTGTGTTATTTTCACTAACCACATATGGATCCCCTAGTGTCATTGCATGTGTGTTATTTTCATTAACCACAGATAGAGTCATTACATGTCTGTTCTTTTCACGAACCACATGGATCCACCAGTATCATTGCATGTGTGTTCTTTTAATAAACTACAACTAGAGTCATTGTATGTGTGTTCTTTTCACAAACCACATATGGATCCACAAGTGTCATTTCATTTGTGTTCTTTTCACAAAAATATGGATCCCCTAGTGTCATTGCATGTGTGTTATTTTCATTACCCACAGATAGAGTCATTGCATGTCTGTTCTTTTCACAAACGATATATGGATCCACCAGTGTCATTGCATGTGTGTTCTTTTCAATAACCACAGTTAGAGTCATTGCATGTCTATTCTATTCACAAACCACATGGATCCACCAATGTCATTGCATGTGTGTGGTTTTAATAAACCACAGCTAGAGTCACTTGATGTGTTATCTTTTTATAAACCACAACTGCATGTGTGTTCTTTTCACAAACCACATATGGATCCACCAGTGTCATTGCATATGTGTTCTTTTCATTAACCACAGCTAGAGTCATTGCATGTGTGTTCTTATCATTAACCACAGCTAAAGTCATTTCATGTGTGTTCTTTTCACAGATCACATATGGATCCACCAGTGTCATTGCATGTGTGTTCTTTTCACAAACCACATATGGATCCACCAGAGTCATTGCATGTCTGTTCTTTTGATAGACCACATATGGATCCACTAGTGACATTGCATGTGTGTTCTTTTCAGAAACCACATATGGATCCACCAGTGTCATTGCATGTGTGTTCTTTTCACAAACCACATATGGATCCACTAGTGACATTGCATGTGTGTTCTTTTCACAAACCACATATGGATCCACTAGTGTCATTGCATGTGTGTTCTTTTCACAAGCCACATATGGGTCCACCAGTGTCATTGCATGTATGTTCTTTTCACAAACCACATATGGATCCACAAGTGTCATTGCATGTGTGTTATTTTCACTAACCACATATGGATCCCCTAGTGTCATTGCATGTGTGTTCTTTTCATTAACCACAGATAGAGTCATTACATGTCTGTTCTTTTCACGAACCACATGGATCCACCAGTATCATTGCATGTGTGTTCTTTTAATAAACTACAACTAGAGTCATTATATGTGTGTTGTTTTCACAAACCACATATGGATCCACAAGTGTCATTTCATTTGTGTTCTTTTCACAAACATATGGATCCCCTAGTGTCATTGCATGTGTGTTATTTTCATTACCCACAGATAGAGTCATTGCATGTCTGTTCTTTTCACAAACCACATGGATCCACCAGTGTCATTGCATGTGTGTTCCTTTAATATACCACAACTAGAGTCATTGCATGTGTGTTCTTTTCACAAAACACGTATGGATCCACCAGTGCCATTGCATGTGTGTTCTTTTGATTAACCACGGTTAGAGATATTTCATGTGTGTTCTTTTCACAAACCACATATGGATCCACCAGTGTCATTGCATGTGTGTTCATTTCACAAACCACATATGGATCCACCAGTGTCATTGCATGTGTGTTCTTTTCACAAACCACATATGGATCCACCAGTGTCATTTCATGTGTGTTCTTTTCACAAACCACATATGGATCCACCAGTGTCATTGCATGTATGTTCTTTTCACAAACCACATTTGGATCCCCAAGTATCATTGCATGTGTGTTATTTTCACTAACCACATATGGATCCCCAAGTATCATTGCATGTGTGTTCTTTTAATTAACCACAAATAGACTCATTGCATGTCTGTTCTTTTCACAAACCACATGGATCCACCAGTATCATTGCATGTGTGTTCTTTTAATAAACTACAACTAGAGTCATTGCATGTGTGTTCTTTTCACAAAGCACATATGGATCCACCAGTGTCATTGCATGTGTGTTCTTCTCATTAACCACAGCTAGAGTCATTTCATGTGTGTTCTTTTCACAAACCACATATGGATCCACGAGTGTCATTGCATGTGTGTTCTTTTCACAAACCATATATGGATCCACCAGTGTAATTGCATGTGTTTTCTTTTCACAAACCACATATGGATCCACCAGTGTCATTGCATGTGTGTTCTTTTCACAAACCACATATGGATCCACCAGTGTCATTGCATGTATATTCTTTTCACAAACCACATATGGATCCACAAGTGTCATTTCATGTGTGTTATTTTCACTAACCACATATGGATCCCCTAGTGTCATTGCATGTGTGTTCTTTTCATTAACCACAGATAGAGTCATTACATGTCTGTTCTTTTCATGAACCACATGGATCCACCAGTATCATTGCATGTGTGTTCTTTTAATATACCACAACTAGAGTCATTGCATGTGTGTTCTTTTCACAAAACACGTATGGATCCACCAGTGTCATTGCATGTGTGTTCTTTTCATTAACCACGGCTAGAGATATTTCATGTGTGTTCTTTTCACAAACCACATATGGATCCACCAGTCACAAACCACATATGGATCCACCAGTGTCATTGCATGTGTGTTCTTTTCACAAACCACATATGGATCCACCAGTGTCATTTCATGTGTGTTCTTTTCACAAACCACATATGGATCCACCAGTGTCATTGCATGTATGTTCTTTTCACAAACCACATTTGGATCCACAAGTGTCATTGCATGTGTGTTATTTTCACTAACCACATATGGATCCCCTAGTGTCATTGCATGTGTGTTATTTTCATTAACCACAGATAGAGTCATTACATGTCTGTTCTTTTCACGAACCACATGGATCCACCAGTATCATTGCATGTGTGTTCTTTTAATAAACTACAACTAGAGTCATTGTATGTGTGTTCTTTTCACAAACCACATATGGATCCACAAGTGTCATTTCATTTGTGTTCTTTTCACAAAAATATGGATCCCCTAGTGTCATTGCATGTGTGTTACTTTCATTACCCACAGATAGAGTCATTGCATGTCTGTTCTTTTCACAAACCACATGGATCCACCAGTGTCATTGCATGTGTGTTCTTTTAATATACCACAACTAGAGTCATTGCATGTGTGTTCTTTTCACAAAACACGTATGGATCCACCAGTGTCATTGCATGTGTGTTCTTTTCATTAACCACGGCTAGAGATATTTCATGTGTGTTCTTTTCACAAACCACATATGGATACACCAGTGTCATTGCATGTGTGTTCTTTTCACAAACCACATATGGATCCACTAGTGTAATTGCATGTGTGTTCTTTTCACAAACCACATATGGATCCACCAGTGTCATTTCATGTGTGTTCTTTTCACAAACCACATATGGATCCACCAGTGTCATTGCATGTATGTTCTTTTCACAAACCACATTTGGATCCACAAGTGTCGTTGCATGAGTGTTATTTTCACTAACCACATATGGATCCCCAAGTGTCATTGCATGTGTGTTCTTTTCATTAACCACAGATAGACTCATTGCATGTCTGCTCTTTTCACAAACCACATGGATCCACCAGTATCATTGCATGTGTGTTCTTTTAATAAACTACAACTAGAGTCATTGCATGTGTGTTCTTTTCACAAACCACATATGGATCCACCAGTGTCACTGCATGTGTGTTCTTCTCATTAACCACAGCTAGAGTCATTTCATGTGTGTTCTTTTCATAGACCACATATGGATCCACAAGTGTCATTGCATGTGTGTTATTTTCACTAACCACATATGGATCCCCTAGTGTCATTGCACGTGTGTTCTTTTGATTAACCACAGATAGAGTCATTGCATGTTTGTTCTTTTCACAAACCACATGGATCCACCAGTATCATTGCATGTGTGTTCTTTTAATAAACTACACCTAGAGTCATTGCATCTGTGTTCTTTTCACAAACCACATATGGATCCACTATTGTCATTGCATGTGTGTTCTTTTCATTAACCACAGCTAGAGTCATTTCTTGTGTGTTCTTTTCACAAACTACATATGGATCCACCAGTGTCATTGCATGTGTGTTCTTTTCACAAACCATATATGGATCCACTAGTGTCATTGCATGTGTGTTCTTTTCATTAACCACAACTAGAGTTATTACATGTCTGTTCTTTTCACAAACCACATGGATCCACCATTATCATTGCATGTGTGTTCTTTTAATAAACCACAGCTAGAGTCACTTGATGTGTGTTCTTTTCAAAAACCACAACTAGAGTCATTGCATGTGTGTTCTTTTCACAAACCACATATGGATCCACAAGTGTCTCTGCATGTGTGTTCTTTTCATTAACCACAGCTAGAGTCATTGCATGTCTGTTCTTTTCACAGACCACATGGATCCACCAGTGTCATTGCATGTTTGTTCTTTTAATAAACCACAACTAGAGTCATTGCAAGTCTGTTCTTTTCACAAACAACATATGGATCCACCAGTGTCATTGCATGTGTGTTCTTTTCATTAACCACAGATAGAGTCATTGCATGTCTGTTCTTTTCACAAACCATATATGGATCCACCAGTGTCATTGCATGTGTGTTCTTTTCAATAACCACAGTTAGAGTCATTGCATGTCTGTTCTTTTCACAAACCACATGGATCCACCAATGTCATTGCATGTGTGTGCTTTTAATAAACCACAGCTAGAGTCACTTGATGTGTTATCTTTTCATAAACCACAACTGCATGTGTGTTCTTTTCACAAACCACATATGGATCCACCAGTGTCATTGCATATGTTTTATTTTCATTAAGCACAGCTAGAGTCATTGCATGTGTGTTCTTATCATTAACCACAGCTAGAGTCATTTCATGTGTGCTCTTTTCACAAATCACATATGGATCCACCAGTATCATTGCATGTGTGTTCTTTTCACAAACCACATATGGATCCACCAGAGTCATTGCATGTCTGTTCTTTTCATAGACCACATATGGATCCACTAGTGACATTGCATGTGTGTTCTTTTCAGAAACCACATATGGATCCACCAGTGTCATTGCATGTGTGTTCTTTTCACAAACCACATATGGATCCACTAGTGACATTGCATGTGTGTTCTTTTCACAAACCACATATGGATCCACCAGTGTCATTGCATGTGTGTTATTTTCACAAACCACATATGGATCCACCAGTGTCATTGCAAGTGTGTTCTTTTCACAAACCACATATGGATCCACACGTGTCATTGCATGTGCGTTATTTTCACTAACCACATATGGATCCCCTAGTGTCATTGCATGTGTGTTCTTTTCATTAACCACACATAGAGTCATTACGTGTCTGTTCTTTTCACGAACCACATGGATCCATCAGTATCATTGCATTTGTGTTCTTTTAATAAACTACAACTAGAGTCATTGTATGTGTGTTCTTTTCATGAACCACATATGGATCCACAAGTGTCATTTCATTTTTGTTCTTTTCACAAACATATGGATCCCCTAGTGTCATTGCATGTGTGTTATTTTCATTACCCACAGATAGAGTCATTGCATGTCTGTTCTTTTCACAAACCATATATGGATCCACCAGTGTCATTGCATGTGTGTTCTTTTCAATAACCACAGTTAGAGTCATTGCATGTCTATTCTTTTCACAAACCACATGGATCCACCAATGTCATTGCATGTGTGTGGTTTTAATAAACCACAGCTAGAGTCACTTGATGTGTTATCTTTTTATAAACCACAACTGCATGTGTGTTCTTTTCACAAACCACATATGGATCCACCGGTGTCATTGCATATGTGTTCTTTTCATTAACCACAGCTAGAGTCATTGCATGTGTGTTCTTATCATTAACCACAGCTAAAGTCATTTCATGTGTGTTCTTTTCACAGATCACATATGGATCCACCAGTGTCATTGCATGTGTGTTCTTTTCACAAACCACATATGGATCCACCAGAGTCATTGCATGTCTGTTCTTTTGATAGACCACATATGGATCCACTAGTGACATTGCATGTGTGTTCTTTTCAGACAACACATATGGATCCACCAGTGTCATTGCATGTGTGTTCTTTTCACAAACCACATATGGATCCACTAGTGACATTGCATGTGTGTTCTTTTCACAAACCACATATGGATCCACTAGTGTCATTTCATGTGTGTTCTTTTCACAAACCACATATGGGTCCACCAGTGTCATTGCATGTATGTTCTTTTCACAAACCACATATGGATCCACAAGTGTCATTGCATGTGTGTTATTTTCACTAACCACATATGGATCCCCTAGTGTCATTGCATGTGTGTTCTTTTCATTAACCACAGATAGAGTCATTACATGTCTGTTCTTTTCACGAACCACATGGATCCAACAGTATCATTGCATGTGTGTTCTTTTAATAAACTACAACTAGAGTCATTGTATGTGTGTTCTTTTCACAAACCACATATGGATCCACAAGTGTCATTTCATTTGTGTTCTTTTCAAAAACATATGGATCCCCTAGTGTCATTGCATGTGTGTTATTTTTATTACCCACAGATAGAGTCATTGCATGTCTATTCTTTTCACAAACCACATGGATCCACCTGTGTCATTACATGTGTGTTCTTTTAATATCCCACAACTAGAGTCATTGCATGTGTGTTCTTTTCACAAAACACGTATGGATCCACCAGTGTCATTGCATGTGTGTTCTTTTCATTAACCACGGCTAGAGATATTTCATGTGTGTTCTTTTCACAAACCACATATGGATCCACTAGTGTCATTGCATGTGTGTTCATTTCACAAACCACATATGGATCCACCAGTGTCATTGCATGTGTGTTCTTTTCACAAACCACATATGGATCCACCAGTGTCATTTCATGTGTGTTCTTTTCACAAACCACATATGGATCCACCAGTGTCATTGCATGTATGTTCTTTTCATTAACTTTTCACAAAACACATATGGATCCACAAGTGTCATTGCTTTTGTGTTTTTTTCAATAAACAAATATGGATCCCCAAGTATCATTGCATGTGTGTTCTTTTAATTAACCACAGATAGACTCATTGCATGTCTGTTCTTTTCACAAACCACATGGATCCACCAGTATCATTGCATGTGTGTTCTTTTAATAAACTACAAGTAGAGTCATTGCATGTGTGTTCTTTTCACAAAGCACATATGGATCCACCAGTGTCATTGCATGTGTGTTCTTTTCATTAACCACGGCTAGAGATATTTCATGTGTGTTCTTTTCACAAACCACATATGGATCCACCAGTGTCATTGCATGCGTGTTCTCTTCACAAACCACATATGGATCCACTAGTGTCATTGCATGTGTGTTCTTTTCACAAACCACATATGGATCCACCAGTGTCATTTCATGTGTGTTCTTTTCACCAACCACATATGGATCCACCAGTGTCATTTCATGTGTGTTCTTTTCACCAACCACATATGGGTCCACCAGTGTCATTGCATGTATGTTCTTTTCACAAACCACATTTGGATCCACAAGTGTCATTGCATGTGTTTTATTTTCACTAACCACATATGGAACCCCAAGTTTCATTGCATGTGTGTTCTTTTCATTAACCATAGATAGACTCATTGCATGTCTGTTCTTTTCACAAACCACATGGATCCACCAGTATCATTGCATGTGTGTTCTTTTAATAAACTACAACTAGAGTCATTGCATGTGTGTTCTTTTCACAAACCACATATGGATCCACCAGTGTCATTGCATGTGTGTTCTTCTCATTAACCATAGCTAGAGTCATTTCATGTGTGTTCTTTTCACAAACCACATATGGATCCACGAGTGTCATTGCATGTGTGTTCTTTTCACAAACCATATATGGATCCACCTGTGTCATTGCATGTGTGTTCTTTTCACAAACCACATATGGATCCACCAGTGTCATTTCATGTGTGTTCTTTTCACAAACCACATATGGATCCACCAGTGTCATTGCATGTATGTTCTTTTCACAAACCACATATGGATCCACAAGTGTCATTGCATGTGTGTTATTTTCACTAACCACATATGGATCCACTAGTGTCATTGCATGTGTGTTCTTTTCAATAACCATGGATATAGTCATTGCATGTCTGTTCTTTTCACAAACCACATGGATCCACCAGTGTCATTGCATGTGTGTTCTTTTAATATACCACAACTAGAGTCATTGCATGTGTGTTCTTTTCACAAAATACGTATGGATCCACCAGTGTCATTGCATGTGTGTTCTTTTCATTAACCACAGCTAGAGATATTTCATGTGTGTTCTTTTCACAAACCACATATGGATCCACCAGTGTCATTGCATGTGTGTTCTTTTCACAAACCACATATGGATCCACCAGTGTCATTGCATGTGTGTTCTTTTCACAAACCACATATGGATCCACCAGTGTCATTGCATGTGTGTTCTTTTCACAAACCACATATGGATCCACCAGTGTCATTGCATGTCTGTTCTTTTCACAAACCACATATGGATCCACAAGTGTCATTGCATCTGTGTTATTTTCACTAACCACATATGGATCCCCTAGTGTCATTGCATGTGTGTTCTTTTGACAAACCACATATGGATCCACCAGTGTCATTGCATGTATGTTCTTTTCACTAACCACATTTGGATCCACAAGTGTCATTGCATGTGTGTTATTTTCACTAACCACATATGGATCGCCAAGTGTCATTGCATGTGTGTTATTTTCATTAACCACAGATAGACTCATTGCATGTTTGTTCTTTTCACAAACCACATGGATCCACCGGTATCATTGCATGTGTGTTCTTTTAGTAAACTACAACTAGAGTCATTGCATGTGTGTTCTTTTCACAAACCACATATGGATCCACTAGTGTCATTGCATGTGTGTTCTTCTCATTAATCACAGCTAGAGTCATTTCATGTATGTTCTTTTCAGAAACCACATATGGATCCACGACTGTCATTGCATGTGTGTTCTTTTCACAAACCATATATGGATCCACCAGTGTCATTGCATGTGTGTTCTTTTCATTAACCACAACTAGTTTCATTGCATGTTTGTTCTTTTCACAAACCACATGGATCCACCAGTGTCATTGCATGTGTGTTCTTTTAATAGACCACAGCTACAGTCACTTGATGTGTGTTCTTTTCATAAACCACAACTAGAGTCATTGCATGTGTGTTCTTTTCACAAACCACATATGGATCCACCAGTGTCATTGCATATGTGTTCTTTTCATTAACCACAGCTAGAGTCATTTCATGTGTGTTCTTTTCACAAACCACATATGGATCCACGAGTGTCATTGCATGTGCATTTCATGTGTGTTCTTTTCACAAACCACATATGGATCCTCCAGAGTCATTGCATGTATGTTCTTTTGATAGACCACATATGGATCCACTAGTGACATTGCATGTGTGTTCTTTTCAGAAACCACATATGGATCCACCAGTGTCATTGCATGTGTGTTCTTTTCACAAACCACATATGGATCCACTAGTGACATTGCATGTGTGTTCTTTTCACAAACCACATATGGATCCACCAGTGTCATTGCATGTGTGTTCTTTTCACAAACCACATATGGATCCACCAGTGTCATTGCATGTATGTTCTTTTCACAAACCACATATGGATCCACAAGTGTCATTGCATGTGTGTTATTTTCACTAACCACATATGGATCCCCTAGTGTCATTGCATGTGTGTTCTTTTCATTAACCACAGATAGAGTCATTACATGTCTGTTCTTTTTCACGAACCACATGGATCCACCAGTATCATTGCATGTGTGTTCTTTTAATAAACTACAACTAGAGTCATTGTATGTGTGTTATTTTCACAAACCACATATGGATCCACAAGTGTCATTTCATTTGTGTTCTTTTCACAAACATATGGATCCCCTAGTATCATTGCATGTGTGTTATTTTC
The DNA here is from genome assembly GCA_023614405.1 of Avena insularis. Classification (NCBI taxonomy): domain Eukaryota; kingdom Viridiplantae; phylum Streptophyta; class Magnoliopsida; order Poales; family Poaceae; genus Avena; species Avena insularis. Next base: position 103,691 of record JAJUPC010000420.1, read on the forward strand.
ATTACCCACAGATAGAGTCATTGCATGTCTGTTCTATTCACAAACCACATGGATCCACCAGTGTCATTGCATGTGTGTTCTTTTAATGTACCACAACTAGAGTCATTGCATGTGTGTTCTTTTCACAAAACATGTATGGATCCACCAGTGTCATTGCATGTGTGTTCTTTTCACAAAACATGTATGGATCCACCAGTGTCATTACATGTGTGTTCTTTTCATTAACCACGGCTAGAGATACTTCATGTGTGTTCTTTTCACAAACCACATATGGATCCACCAGTGTCATTGCATGTGTGTTCTTTTCACAAACCACATATGGATCCACCAGTGTCATTGCATGTGTGTTCTTTTCACAAACCACATATGGATCCACCAGTGTCATTTCATGTGTGTTATTTTCACAAACCACATATGGATCCACCAGTGTCATTGCATGTATGTTCTTTTCACAAACCACATTTGGATCCACAAGTGTCATTGCATGTGTGTTATTTTCACTAACCACATATGGATCCCCAAGTGTCATTGCATGTGTGTTCTTTTCATTAACCACAGATAGACTCAATGCATGTCTGTTCTTTTCACAAACCACATGGATCCACCATTATCATTGCATGTGTGTTCTTTTAATAAACTACAACTAGAGTCATTGCATGTGTGTTCTTTTCACAAACCACATATGGATCCACCAGTGTCATTGCATGTGTGTTCTTCTCATTCACCATAGCTAGAGTCATTGCAGGTGTGTTCTTTTCACAAACCACATATGGATCCACCAGAGTCATTGCATGTCTGTTCTTTTGATAGACCACATATGGATCCACTAGTGACATTGCATGTGTGTTCTTTTCACAAACCACATATGGATCCACCAGTGTCATTGCATGTGTGTTCTTTTCACAAACCACATGTGGATCCACCAGTGTCATTGCATGTGTGTTCTTTTCACAAACAACATATGGATCCACCAGTGTCATTGCATGTATGTTCTTTTCACAAACCACATTTGGATCCACAAGTGTCATTGCGTGTGTGTTATTTTCACTAACCACATATGGATCCCCAAGTTTCATTGCATGTGTGTTCTTTTCATTAACCACAGATAGACTCATTGCATGTCTGTTCTTTTCACAAACCACATGGATCCTCCAGTATCATTGCATGTGTGTTCTTTTCATTAACCACAGCTAGAGTCATTTCATGTGTGTTCTTTTCACAAACTACATATGGATCCACCAGTGTCATTGCATGTGTGTTCTTTTCACAAACCATATATGGATCCACTAGTGTCATTGCATGTGTGTTCTTTCATTAACCACAACTAGAGTTATTGCATGTCTGTTCTTTTCACAAACCACATGGATCCACCATTATCATTGCATGTGTGTTCTTTTAATAAACCACAGCTAGAGTCACTTGATGTGTTCTTTCAAACCACAACTAGTGTCATTGCTTGTGTGTTATTTTCACTAACCACATATGGATCCACAAGTGTCTTTGCATGTGTGTTCTTTTCATTAACCAAAGCTAGAGTCATTGCATGTCTGTTCTTTTCACAAACCACATGGATCCACCAGTGTCATTTCATGTTTGTTCTTTTAATAAACCACAACTAGATTCATTGCATGTTTATTCTTTTTACAAACAACATATGGATCCACCAGTGTCATTGCATGTGATCTTTTCATTAACCATGATAGAGTCATTGCATGTCTGTTCTTTTCACAAACCATATATGGATCCACCAGTGTCATTGCATGTGTGTTCTTTTCAATAACCACAGTTAGAGTCATTGCATGTCTGTTCTTTTCACAAACCACATGGATCCACCAATGTCATTGCATGTGTGTGCTTTTAATAAACCACATGTAGAGTCACTTGATGTGTTATCTTTTCATAAAACACAACTGCATGTGTGTTCTTTTCACAAACCACATATGGATCCACCAATGTCATTGCATATGTGTTCTTTTCATTAACCACAGCTAGAGTCATTGCATGTGTGTTCTTATCATTAACCACAGCTAGAGTCATTTCATGTGTGTTCTTTTCACAAATCACATATGGATCCACCAGTGTCATTGCATGTGTGTTCTTTTCACAAACCACATATGGATCCACCAGAGTCATTGCATGTCTGTTCTTTTGATAGACCACATATGGATCCACTAGTGACATTGCATGTGTGTTCTTTTCAGAAACCACATATGGATCCACCAGTGTCATTGCATGTGTGTTCTTTTCACAAACCACATATGGATCCACTAGTGACATTGCATGTGTGTTATTTTCACAAACCACATATGGATCCACCAGTGTCATTGCATGTGTGTTCTTTTCACAAACCACATATGGATCTACCAGTGTCATTGCATGTATGTTCTTTTCACAAACCACATATGGATCGACAAGTGTCATTGCATGTGTGTTATTTTCACTAACCACATATGGATCCCCTAGTGTCATTGCATGTGTGTTCTTTTCATTAACCACAGATAGAGTCATTACATGTCTGTTCTTTTCACGAACCACATGGATCCACCAGTATCATTGCATTTGTGTTCTTTTAATAAACAACAACTAGAGTCATTGTATGTGTGTTCTTTTCACAAACCACATATGGATCCACAAGTGTCATTTCATTTGTGTTCTTTTCACAAACATATGGATCCCCTAGTGTCATTGCATGTGTGTTATTTTCATTACCCACAGATAGAGTCATTGCATGTCGGTTCTTTTCACAAACCATATATGGATCCACCAGTGTCATTGCATGTGTGTTATTTTCAATAACCATAGTTAGAGTCATTGCATGTCTGTTCTTTTCACAAACCACATGGATCCACCGATGTCATTGCATGTGTGTGCTTTTAATAAACCATAGCTAGAGTCACTTGATGTGTTATCTTTTCATAAACCACAACTGCATGTGTGTTCTTTTCACAAACCACATATGGATCCACCAATGTCATTGCATATGTGTTCTTTTCATTAACCACAGCTAGAGTCATTGCATGTGTGTTCTTATCATTAACCACAGCTAGAGTCATTTCATGTGTGTTCTTTGCACAAATCACATATGGATCCACCAGTGTCATTGCATGTGTGTTCTTTTCACAAACCACATATGGATCCACCAGAGTCATTGCATGTCTGTTCTTTTGATAGACCACATATGGATCCACTAGTGACATTGCATGTGTGTTCTTTTCAGAAACCACATATGGATCCACTAGTGTCATTGCATGTGTGTTCTTTTCATAAACCACATATGGATCCACTAGTGACATTGCATGTGTGTTCTTTTCACAAACCACATATGGATCCACCAGTGTCATTGCATGTGTGTTCTTTTCACAAACCACATATGGATCCACCAGTGTGATTGCATGTATGTTCTTTTCACAAACCACATATGGATCCACAAGTGTCATTGCATGTGTGTTCTTTTCACAAAACATGTATGGATCCACCAGTGTCATTGCATGTGTGTTCTTTTCACAAAACATGTATGGATCCACCAGTGTCATTACATATGTGTTCTTTTCATTAACCACGGCTAGAGATACTTCATGTGTGTTCTTTTCACAAACCACATATGGATCCACCAGTGTCATTGCATGTGTGTTCTTTTCACAAACCACATATGGATCCACCAGTGTCATTGCATGTGTGTTCTTTTCACAAACCACATATGGATCCACCAGTGTCATTTCATGTGTGTTATTTTCACAAACCACATATGGATCCACCAGTGTCATTGCATGTATGTTCTTTTCACAAACAACATTTGGATCCACAAGTGTCATTGCATGTGTGTTATTTTCACTAACCACATATGGATCCCCAAGTGTCATTGCATGTGTGTTCTTTTCATTAACCACAGATAGACTCAATGCATGTCTGTTCTTTTCACAAACCACATGATCCACCATTATCATTGCATGTGTGTTCTTTTAATAAACTACAACTAGAGTCATTGCATGTGTGTTCTTTTCACAAACCACATATGGATCCACCAGTGTCATTGCATGTGTGTTCTTCTCATTCACCATAGCTAGAGTCATTGCAGGTGTGTTCTTTTCACAAACCACATATGGATCCACCAGAGTCATTGCATGTCTGTTCTTTTGATAGACCACATATGGATCCACTAGTGACATTGCATGTGTGTTCTTTTCACAAACCACATATGGATCCACCAGTGTCATTGCATGTGTGTTCTTTTCACAAACCACATGTGGATCCACCAGTGTCATTGCATGTGTGTTCTTTTCACAAACAACATATGGATCCACCAGTGTCATTGCATGTATGTTCTTTTCACAAACCACATTTGGATCCACAAGTGTCATTGCGTGTGTGTTATTTTCACTAACCACATATGGATCCCCAAGTTTCATTGCATGTGTGTTCTTTTCATTAACCACAGATAGACTCATTGCATGTCTGTTCTTTTCACAAACCACATGGATCCTCCAGTATCATTGCATGTGTGTTCTTTTCATTAACCACAGCTAGAGTCATTTCATGTGTGTTCTTTTCACAAACTACATATGGATCCACCAGTGTCATTGCATGTGTGTTCTTTTCACAAACCATATATGGATCCACTAGTGTCATTGCATGTGTGTTCTTTCATTAACCACAACTAGAGTTATTGCATGTCTGTTCTTTTCACAAACCACATGGATCCACCATTATCATTGCATGTGTGTTCTTTTAATAAACCACAGCTAGAGTCACTTGATGTGTGTTCTTTTCAGAAACCACAACTAGAGTCATTGCATGTGTGTTCTTTTCACAAACCACATATGGATCCACAAGTGTCTTTGCATGTGTGTTCTTTTCATTAACCAAAGCTAGAGTCATTGCATGTCTGTTCTTTTCACAAACCACATGGATCCACCAGTGTCATTTCATGTTTGTTCTTTTAATAAACCACAACTAGATTCATTGCATGTTTATTCTTTTCACAAACAACATATGGATCCACCAGTGTCATTGCATGTGTGATCTTTTCATTAACCACAGATAGAGTCATTGCATGTCTGTTCTTTTCACAAACCATATATGGATCCACCAGTGTCATTGCATGTGTGTTCTTTTCAATAACCACAGTTAGAGTCATTGCATGTCTGTTCTTTTCACAAACCACATGGATCCACCAATGTCATTGCATGTGTGTGCTTTTAATAAACCACATCTAGAGTCACTTGATGTGTTATCTTTTCATAAACCACAACTGCATGTGTGTTCTTTTCACAAACCACATATGGATCCACCAATGTCATTGCATATGTGTTCTTTTCATTAACCACAGCTAGAGTCATTGCATGTGTGTTCTTATCATTAACCACAGCTAGAGTCATTTCATGTGTGTTCTTTTCACAAATCACATATGGATCCACCAGTGTCATTGCATGTGTGTTCTTTTCACAAACCACATATGGATCCACCAGAGTCATTGCATGTCTGTTCTTTTGATAGACCACATATGGATCCACTAGTGACATTGCATGTGTGTTCTTTTCAGAAACCACATATGGATCCACCAGTGTCATTGCATGTGTGTTCTTTTCACAAACCACATATGGATCCACTAGTGACATTGCATGTGTGTTATTTTCACATACCACATATGGATCCACCAGTGTCATTGCATGTGTGTTCTTTTCACAAACCACATATGGATCTACCAGTGTCATTGCATGTATGTTCTTTTCACAAACCACATATGGATCGACAAGTGTCATTGCATGTGTGTTATTTTCACTAACCACATATGGATCCCCTAGTGTCATTGCATGTGTGTTCTTTTCATTAACCACAGATAGAGTCATTACATGTCTGTTCTTTTCACGAACCACATGGATCCACCAGTATCATTGCATTTGTGTTCTTTTAATAAACAACAACTAGAGTCATTGTATGTGTGTTCTTTTCACAAACCACATATGGATCCACAAGTGTCATTTCATTTGTGTTCTTTTCACAAACATATGGATCCCCTAGTGTCATTGCATGTGTGTTATTTTCATTACCCACAGATAGAGTCATTGCATGTCGGTTCTTTTCACAAACCATATATGGATCCACCAGTGTCATTGCATGTGTGTTCTTTTCAATAACCATAGTTAGAGTCATTGCATGTCTGTTCTTTTCACAAACCACATGGATCCACCGATGTCATTGCATGTGTGTGCTTTTAATAAACCATAGCTAGAGTCACTTGATGTGTTATCTTTTCATAAACCACAACTGCATGTGTGTTCTTTTCACAAACCACATATGGATCCACCAGTGTCATTGCATATGTGTTCTTTTCATTAACCACAGCTAGAGTCATTGCATGTGTGTTCTTATCATTAACCACAGCTAGAGTCATTTCATGTGTGTTCTTTTCACAAATCACATATGGATCCACCAGTGTCATTGCATGTGTGTTCTTTTCACAAACCACATATGGATCCACCAGAGTCATTGCATGTCTGTTCTTTTGATAGACCACATATGGATCCACTAGTGACATTGCATGTGTGTTCTTTTCAGAAACCACATATGGATCCACTAGTGTCATTGCATGTGTGTTCTTTTCATAAACCACATATGGATCCACTAGTGACATTGCATGTGTGTTCTTTTCACAAACCACATATGGATCCACCAGTGTCATTGCATGTGTGTTCTTTTCACAAACCACATATGGATCCACCAGTGTGATTGCATGTATGTTCTTTTCACAAACCACATATGGATCCACAAGTGTCATTGCATGTGTGTTATTTTCACTAACCACATATGGATCCCCTAGTGTCATTGCATGTGTGTTCTTTTCATTAACCACAGATAGAGTCATTACATGTCTGTTCTTTTCACGAACCACATGGATCCACCAGTATCATTGCATCTGTGTTCTTTTAATAAACTACAACTAGAGTCATTGTATGTGTGTTCTTTTCACAAACCACATATGGATCCACAAGTGTCATTTCATTTGTGTTTTTTTCACAAACATGCATCCCCTAGTGTCATTGCATGTGTGTTATTTTCATTACCCACATATAGATTCATTGCATGTCTGTTCTTTTCACAAACCACATGGATCCACCAGTGTCATTGCATGTGTGTTCTTTTAATATACCACAACTAGAGTCATTGCATGTGTGTTCTTTTCACAAAACACGTATGGATCCACCAGTGTCATTGCATGTGTGATCTTTTCATTAACCACGGCTAGAGATATTTCATGTGTGTTCTTTTCACAAACCACATATGGATCCACCAGTGTCATTGCATGTGTGTTCTCTTCACAAACCACATATGGATCCACTAGTGTCATTGCATGTGTGTTCTTTTCACAAACCACATATGGATCCACCAGTGTCATTGCATGTGTGTTCTTTTCATAAACCACATATGGATCCACTAGTGACATTGCATGTGTGTTCTTTTCACAAACCACATATGGATCCACCAGTGTCATTGCATGTGTGTTCTTTTCACAAACCACATATGGATCCACAAGTGTGATTGCATGTATGTTCTTTTCACAAACCACATATGGATCCACAAGTGTCATTGCATGTGTGTTATTTTCACTAACCACATATGGATCCCCTAGTGTCATTGCATGTGTGTTCTTTTCATTAACCACAGATAGAGTCATTACATGTCTGTTCTTCTCACGAACCACATGGATCCACCAGTATCATTGCATGTGTGTTCTTTTAATAAACTACAACTAGAGTCATTGTATGTGTGTTCTTTTCACAAACCACATATGGATCCACAAGTGTCATTTCATTTGTGTTTTTTTCACAAACATGCATCCCCTAGTGTCATTGCATGTGTGTTATTTTCATTACCCACAGATAGATTCATTGCATGTCTGTTCTTTTCACAAACCACATGGATCCACCAGTGTCATTGCATGTGTGTTCTTTTAATATACCACAACTAGAGTCATTGCATGTGTGTTCTTTTCACAAAACACGTATGGATCCACCAGTGTCATTGCATGTGTGATCTTTTCATTAACCACGGCTAGAGATATTTTATGTGTGTTCTTTTCACAAACCACATATGGATCCACCAGTGTCATTGCATGTGTGTTCTCTTCACAAACCACATATGGATCCACTAGTGTCATTGCATGTGTGTTCTTTTCACAAACCACATATGGATCCACCAGTGTCATTTCATGTGTGTTCTTTTCACCAACCACATATGGATCCACCAGTGTCATTGCATGTATGTTCTTTTCACAAACCACATTTGGATCCACAAGTGTCATTGCATGTGTGTTATTTTCACTAACCACATATGGAACCCCAAGTTTCATTGCATGTGTGTTCTTTTCATTAACCATAGATAGACTCATTGCATGTCTGTTCTTTTCACAAAACACATGGATCCACCAGTATCATTGCATGTGTGTTCTTTTAATAAACTACAACTAGAGTCATTGCATGTGTGTTCTTTTCACAAACCACATATGGATCCACCAGTGTCATTGCATGTGTGTTCTTCTCATTAACCATAGCTAGAGTCATTTCATGTGTGTTCTTTTCACAAACCACATATGGATCCACGAGTGTCATTGCATGTGTGTTCTTTTCACAAACCATATATGGATCCACCAGTGTCATTGCATGTGTGTTCTTTTCACAAACCACATATGGATCCACCAGTGTCATTGCATGTGTGTTATTTTCACAAACCACATATGGATCCACCAGTGTCATTGCATGTATGTTCTTTTCACAAACCACATATGGATCCACAAGTGTCATTGCATGTGTGTTATTTTCACTAACTACATATGGATCCCCTAGTGTCATTGCATGTGTGTTCTTTTCATTAACCACAGATAGAGTCATTACATGTCTGTTCTTTTCACGAACCACATGGATCCACCAGTATCATTACATGTGTGTTCTTTTAATAAATTACAACTAGAGTCATTGTATGTGTGTTCTTTTCACAAACATATGGATCCCCTAGTGTCATTGCATGTGTGTTATTTTCATTACCCATGATAGAGTCATTCCATGTCTGTTCTTTTCACAAACCACATGGATCCACCAGTGTCATTGCATGTGTGTTCTTTTAATATACCACAACTAGAGTCATTGCATGTGTGTTCTTTTCCCAAAACACGTATGGATCCACCAGTGTCATTGCATGTGTGTTCTTTTCATTAACCACGGCTAGAGATATTTCATGTGTGTTCTTTTCACAAACCACATATGGATCCACCAGTGTCATTGCATGTGTGTTCTTTTCACAAACCACATATGGATCCACCAGTGTCATTGCATGTGTGTTCTTTTCACAAACCACATATGGATCCACCAGTGTCATTGCATGTGTGTTCTTTTCACAACCCACATAAGGATCCAACAGAGTCATTCCATGTGCCTTTTCACAAACCACATATGGATCCACAAGTGTCATTGCATGTGTGTTATTTTCACTAACCACATATGGATCCCCTAGTGTCATTGCATGTGTGTTCTTTTCATTAACCACAGATAGAGTCATTACATGTCTGTTATTTTCACGAACCACATGGATCCACCAGTATCATTGCATGTGTGTTCTTTTAATAAACTACAACTAGAGTCATTGTATGTGTGTTCTTTTCACAAACCACATATGGATCCACAAGTGTCATTTCATTTGTGTTTTTTCACAAACATGCATCCCCTAGTATCATTGCATGTGTGTTATTTTCATTACCCACAGATAGAGTCATTGCATGTCTGTTCTTTTCACAAACCACATGGATCCACCAGTGTCATTGCATGTGTGTTCTTTTAATATACCACAACTAGAGTCATTGCATGTGTGTTCCTTTCACAAAACACGTATGGATCCACCAGTGTCATTGCATGTGTGTTCTTTTCATTAACCACGGCTAGAGATATTTCATGTGTGTTCTTTTCACAAACCACATATGGATCCACCAGTGTCATTGCATGTGTGTTCTCTTCACAAACCACATATGGATCCACTAGTGTCATTGCATGTGTGTTCTTTTCACAAACCACATATGGATCCACCAGTGTCATTTCATGTGTGTTCTTTTCACCAACCACATATGGATCCACCAGTGTCATTGCATGTATGTTCTTTTCACAAACCACATTTGGATCCACAAGTGTCATTGCATGTGTGTTATTTTCACTAACCACATATGGAACCCCAAGTTTCATTGCATGTGTGTTCTTTTCATTAACCATAGATAGACTCATTGCATGTCTGTTCTTTTCACAAACCACATGGATCCACCAGTATCATTGCATGTGTGTTCTTTTAATAAACTACAACTAGAGTCATTGCATGTGTGTTCTTTTCACAAACCACATATGGATCCACCAGTGTCATTGCATGTGTGTTCTTCTCATTAACCATAGCTAGAGTAATTTCATGTGTGTTCTTTTCACAAACCACATATGGATCCACAGTGTCATTGCATGTGTTCTTTTCACAAACCATATATGGATCCACCAGTGTCATTGCATGTGTGTTCTTTTCACAAACCACATATGGATCCACCAGTGTCATTGCATGTGTGTTATTTTCACAAACCACATATGGATCCACCAGTGTCATTGCATGTATGTTCTTTTCACAAACCACATATGGATCCACAAGTGTCATTGCATGTGTGTTATTTTCACTAACTACATATGGATCCCTAGTGTCATTGCATGTGTGTTCTTTTCATTAACCACAGATAGAGTCATTACATGTACTGTTTCTTTTCACGAACCACATGGATCCACCAAGATCATTGCATGTGTTCTTTTAATAAACTACAACTAGAGTCATTGTATGTGTGTTCTTTTCACAAACATATGGATCCCCTAGTGTCATTGCATGTGTGTTATTTTCATTACCCACAGATAGAGTCACTGCATGTCTGTTCTTTTCACAAACCACATGGATCCACCAGTGTCATTGCATGTGTGTTCTTTTAATATACCACAACTAAAGTCATTGCATGTGTGTTCTTTTCACAAAACACGTATGGATCCACCAGTGTCATTGCATGTGTGTTCTTTTCATTAACCACGTATGGAGATATTTCATGTGTGGTCTTTTCACAGACCACATATGGATCCACCAAGTTCATTTCATGTGTGTTCTTTTCACAAACCACATATGGATCCACCAGTGTCATTGCATGTGTGTTCTTTTCACAAACCACATATGGATCCACCAGTGTCATTTCATGTGTGTTCTTTTCACAAACCACATATGGATCCACCAGTGTCATTGCATGTATGTTCTTTTCACAAACCACATATGGATCCACAAGTGTCATTTCATGTGTTTTATTTTCACTAACCACATATGGATCCCCTAGTGTCATTGCATGTGTGTTCTTTTCATTAACCACAGATAGACTCATTGCATGTTTGTCTTTTCACGAACTACATGGATCCATCAATATCATTGCATGTGTGTTCTTTTAATAAACTACAACTAGAGTCATTGTATGTGTGTTCTTTTCATGAACCACATAAGGATCCACAAGTGTCATTTCATTTGTGTTCTTTTCACAAACATATGGATCCACCAGTATCATTGCATGTGTGTTCTTTTCACAAACCACATATGGATCCACCAGTGTCATTGCATGTGTGTTCTTTTCACAAACCACATATGGATCCACAAGTGTCATCGCATGTGTGTTATTTTCACTAACCACATATGGATCCCCTAGTGTCATTGCATGTGTGTTCTTTTCATTAACCACAGATAGAGTCATTACATGTCTGTTCTTTTCACGAACCACATGGATCCACCAGTATCATTACATGTGTGTTCTTTTAATAAACTACAACTAGAGTCATTGTATGTGTGTTCTTTTCACAAACATATGGATCCCCTAGTGTCATTGCATGTGTGTTATTTTCATTACCCATAGATAGAGTCACTGCATGTCTGTTCTTTTCACAAACCACATGGATCCACCAGTGTCATTGCATGTGTGTTCTTTTAATATACCACAACTAGAGTCATTGCATGTGTGTTCTTTTCCCAAAACACGTATGGATCCACCAGTGTCATTGCATGTGTGTTCTTTTCTTTAACCACGGCTAGAGATATTTCATGTGTGTTCTTTTCACAAACCACATATGGATCCACCAGTTTCATTGCATGTGTGTTCTTTTCACAAACCACATATGGATCCACCAGTGTCATTGCATGTGTGTTCTTTTCACAAACCACATATGGATCCACCAGTGTCATTGCATGTGTGTTCTTTTCACAAACCACATATGGATCCACCAGTGTCATTGCATGTCTGTTCTTTTCACAAACCACATATGGATCCACCAGTGTCATTGCATGTGTGTTCTTTTGACAAACCACATATGGATCCACCAGTGTCATTGCATGTGTGTTCTTTTCACAAACCACATATGGATCCACCAGTGTCATTGCATGTCTGTTCTTTTCACAAACCACATATGGATCCACAAGTGTCATTGCATGTGTGTTATTTTCACTAACCACATATGGATCCCCTAGTGTCATTGCATGTGTGTTCTTTTCATTAACCACAGATAGAGTCATTACATGTACATATTTTCACGAACCACATGGATCCACCAGTATCATTGCATGTGTGTTCTTTTAATAAACTACAACTAGAGTCATTGTATGTGTGTTCTTTTCACAAACCACATATGGATCCACAAGTGTCATTTCATTTGTGTTTTTTCACAAACATGCATCCCCTAGTATCATTGCATGTGTGTTATTTTCATTACCCACAGATAGAGTCATTGCATGTCTGTTCTTTTCACAAACCACATGGATCCACCAGTGTCATTGCATGTGTGTTCTTTTAATATACCACAACTAGAGTCATTGCATGTGTGTTCCTTTCACAAAACACGTATGGATCCACCAGTGTCATTGCATGTGTGTTCTTTTCATTAACCACTAGAGAGATATTTCATGTGTGTTCTTTTCACAAACCACATATGGATCCACCAGTGTCATTGCATGTGTGTTCTCTTCACAAACCACATATGGATCCACTAGTGTCATTGCATGTGTGTTCTTTTCACAAACCACATATGGATCCACCAGTGTCATTTCATGTGTGTTCTTTTCACCAACCACATATGGATCCACCAGTGTCATTGCATGTATGTTCTTTTCACAAACCACATTTGGATCCACAAGTGTCATTGCATGTGTGTTATTTTCACTAACCACATATGGAACCCCAAGTTTCATTGCATGTGTGTTCTTTTCATTAACCATAGATAGACTCATTGCATGTCTGTTCTTTTCACAAACCACATGGATCCACCAAGATCATTGCATGTGTGTTCTTTTAATAAACTACAACTAGAGTCATTGCATGTGTGTTCTTTTCAAAAACCACATATGGATCCACCAGTGTCATTGCATGTGTGTTCTCATTAACCATAGCTAGAGTAATTTCATGTGTGTTCTTTTCACAAACCACATATGGATCCACGAGTGTCATTGCATGTGTGTTCTTTTCACAAACCATATATGGATCCACCAGTGTCATTGCATGTGTGTTCTTTTCACAAACCACATATGGATCCACCAGTGTCATTGCATGTGTGTTATTTTCACAAACCACATATGGATCCACCGTGTCATTGCATGTATGTTCTTTTCACAAACCACATATGGATCCACAAGTGTCATTGCATGTGTGTTATTTTCACTAACTACATATGGATCCCTAGTGTCATTGCATGTGTGTTCTTTTCATTAACCACAGATAGAGTCATTACATGTCTGTTCTTTTCACGAACCACATGGATCCACCAGTATCATTGCATGTGTGTTCTTTTAATAAACTACAACTAGAGTCATTGTATGTGTGTTCTTTTCACAAACATATGGATCCCCTAGTGTCATTGCATGTGTGTTATTTTCATTACCCACAGATAGAGTCACTGCATGTCTGTTCTTTTCACAAACCACATGGATCCACCAGTGTCATTGGATGTGTGTTCTTTTAATATACCACAACTAGAGTCATTGCATGTGTGTTCTTTTCACAAAACACGTATGGATCCACCAGTGTCATTGCATGTGTGTTCTTTTCATTAACCACGGCTAGAGATATTTCATGTGTGTTCTTTTCACAAACCACATATGGATCCACCAGTGTCATTGCATGTGTGTTCTTTTCACAAACCACATATGGATCCACCAGTGTCATTGCATGTGTGTTCTTTTCACAAACCACATATGGATCTACCAGTGTCATTTCATGTGTGTTCTTTTCACAAACCACATATGGATCCACCAGTGTCATTGCATGTCTGTTCTTTTCACAAACCACATATGGATCCACAAGTGTCATTGCATGTGTGTTATTTTCACTAACCACATATGGATCCCCTAGTGTCATTGCATGTGTGTTCTTTTCATTAACCACAGATAGAGTCATTACATGTCTGTTCTTTTCACGAACTACATGGATCCATCAATATCATTGCATGTGTGTTCTTTTAATAAACTACAACTAGAGTCATTGTATGTGTGTTCTTTTCACGAACCACATATGGATCCACAAGTGTTATTTCATTTGTGTTCTTTTCACAAACATATGGATCCCCTAGTATCATTGCATGTGTGTTATTTTCACAAACCACATATGGATCCACCAGTGTCATTGCATGTCTGTTCTTTTCACAAACCACATATGGATCCACAAGTGTCATCGCATGTGTGTTATTTTCACTAACCACATATGGATCCCCTAGTGTCATTGCATGTGTGTTCTTTTCATTAACCACAGATAGAGTCATTACATGTCTGTTCTTTTCACGAACCACATGGATCCACCAGTATCATTACATGTGTGTTCTTTTAATAAACTACAACTAGAGTCATTGTATGTGTGTTCTTTTCACAAACATATGGATCCCCTAGTGTCATTGCATGTGTGTTATTTTCATTACCCATAGATAGAGTCACTGCATGTCTGTTCTTTTCACAAACCACATGGATCCACCAGTGTCATTGCATGTGTGTTCTTTTAATATACCACAACTAGAGTCATTGCATGTGTGTTCTTTTCCCAAAACACGTATGGATCCACCAGTGTCATTGCATGTGTGTTCTTTTCTTTAACCACGGCTAGAGATATTTCATGTGTGTTCTTTTCACAAACCACATATGGATCCACCAGTGTCATTGCATGTGTGTTCTTTTCACAAACCACATATGGATCCACCAGTGTCATTGCATGTGTGTTCTTTTCACAAACCACATATGGATCAACATGTGTGATGGCATGTGTGTTCTTTTCACAAACCACATATGGATCCACCAGTGTCATTGCATGTCATTCTTTTCACAAACCACATATGGATCCACAAGTGTCATTGCATGTGTGTTATTTTCACTAACCACATATGGATCCCCTAGTGTCATTGCATGTGTGTTCTTTTCATTAACCACAGATAGAGTCATTACATGTCTGTTATTTTCACGAACCACATGGATCCACCAGTATCATTGCATGTGTGTTCTTTTAATAAACTACAACTAGAGTCATTGTATGTGTGTTCTTTTCACAAACCACATATGGATCCACAAGTGTCATTTCATTTGTGTTTTTTCACAAACATGCATCCCCTAGTATCATTGCATGTGTGTTATTTTCATTACCCACAGATAGAGTCATTGCATGTCTGTTCTTTTCACAAACCACATGGATCCACCAGTGTCATTGCATGTGTGTTCTTTTAATATACCACAACTAGAGTCATTGCATGTGTGTTCCTTTCACAAAACACGTATGGATCCACCAGTGTCATTGCATGTGTGTTCTTTTCATTAACCACGGCTAGAGATATTTCATGTGTGTTCTTTTCACAAACCACATATGGATCCACCAGTGTCATTGCATGTGTGTTCTCTTCACAAACCACATATGGATCCACTAGTGTCATTGCATGTGTGTTCTTTTCACAAACCACATATGGATCCACCAGTGTCATTTCATGTGTGTTCTTTTCACCAACCACATATGGATCCACCAGTTTAATTGCATGTATGTTCTTTTCACAAACCACATTTGGATCCACAAGTGTCATTGCATGTGTGTTATTTTCACTAACCACATATGGAACCCCAAGTTTCATTGCATGTGTGTTCTTTTCATTAACCATAGATAGACTCATTGCATGTCTGTTCTTTTCACAAACCACATGGATCCACCAGTATCATTGCATGTGTGTTCTTTTAATAAACTACAACTAGAGTCATTGCATGTGTGTTCTTTTCACAAACCACATATGGATCCACCAGTGTCATTGCATGTGTGTTCTTCTCATTAACCATAGCTAGAGTAATTTCATGTGTGTTCTTTTCACAAACCACATATGGATCCACGAGTGTCATTGCATGTGTGTTCTTTTCACAAACCATATATGGATCCACCAGTGTCATTGCATGTGTGTTATTTTCACAAACCACATATGGATCCACCGGTGTCATTGCATGTGTGTTATTTTCACAAACCACATATGGATCCACCAGTGTCATTGCATGTATGTTCTTTTCACAAACCACATATGGATCCACAAGTGTCATTGCATGTGTGTTATTTTCACTAACTACATATGGATCCCTAGTGTCATTGCATGTGTGTTCTTTTCATTAACCACAGATAGAGTCATTACATGTATACATTCTTTTCACGAACCACATGGATCCACCAAGTATCATTGCATGTGTGTTCTTTTAATAAACTACAACTAGAGTCATTGTATGTGTGTTCTTTTCACAAACATATGGATCCCCTAGTGTCATTGCATGTGTGTTCTTTTCATTACCCAGATAGAGTCACTTTGCATGTCATTCTTTTCACAAACCACATGGATCCACAGTGTCATTGGATGTGTGTTCTTTTAATATACCACAACTAGAGTCATTGCATGTGTGTTCTTTTCACAAAACACGTATGGATCCACCAGTGTCATTGCATGTGTGTTCTTTTCATTAACCACGGCTAGAGATATTTCATGTGTGTTCTTTTCACAAACCACATATGGATCCACCAGTGTCATTGCATGTGTGTTCTTTTCACAAACCACATATGGATCCACCAGTGTCATTGCATGTGTGTTCTTTTCACAAACCACATATGGATCCACCAGTGTCATTGCATGTGTGTTCTTTTCACAAACCACATATGGATCCACCAGTGTCATTGCATGTCCTTCTTTTCACAAACCACATATGGATCCACAAGTGTCAATGCATGTGTGTTATTTTCACTAACCACATA
Source organism: Avena insularis (assembly GCA_023614405.1). NCBI lineage: Eukaryota > Viridiplantae > Streptophyta > Magnoliopsida > Poales > Poaceae > Avena > Avena insularis. The sequence continues at coordinate 121,011 of JAJUPC010000420.1, forward strand.
TGGATCCCCTAGTGTCATTGCATGTGTGTTCTTTTCATTAACCACAGATAGAGTCATTACATGTCTGTTCTTTTCACGAACCACATGGATCCACCAGTATCATTGCATGTGTGTTCTTTTAATAAACTACAACTAGAGTCATTGTATGTGTGTTCTTTTCACAAAACACATATGGATCCACAAGTGTCATTTCATTTGTGTTCTTTTCACAAACATATGGATCCCCTAGTGTCATTGCATGTGTGTTATTTTCATTACCCACAGATAGAGTCATTGCATGTCTGTTCTTTTCACAAACCACATGGATCCACCAGTGTCATTGCATGTGTGTTCTTTTAATATAACATAACTCTAGAGTCATTGCATGTGTGTTCTTTTCACAAAACACGTATGGATCCACCAGTGTCATTGCATGTGTGTTCTTTTCATTAACCACGACTAGAGATATTTCATGTGTGTTCTTTTCACAAACCACATATGGATCCACCAGTGTCATTGCATGTGTGTTCTTTTCACAAACCACATATGGATCCAGCAGTGTCATTGCATGTGTGTTCTTTTCACAAACCACATATGGATCCACCAGTGTCATTGCATGTGTGTTCTTTTCACAAACCACATATGGATCCACCAGTGTCATTGCATGTAAGTTCTTTTCACAAACCACATTTTGATCCACAAGTGTCATTGCATGTGTGTTATTTTCACCAACCACATATGGATCCACCAGTGTCATTGCATGTATGTTCTTTTCACAAACCACATTTGGATCCACAAGTGTCATTGCATGTGTGTTATTTTCACTAACCACATATGGAACGCCAAGTTTCATTGCATGTGTGTTCTTTTCATTAACCATAGATAGACTCATTGCATGTCTGTTCTTTTCACAAACCACATGGATCCACCAGTATCATTGCATGTGTGTTCTTTTAATAAACTACAACTAGAGTCATTGCATGTGTGTTCTTTTCACAAACCACATATGGATCCACCAGTGTCATTGCATGTGTGTTCTTCTCATTAACCATAGCTAGAGTCATTTCATGTGTGTTCTTTTCACAAACCACATATGGATCCACGAGTGTCATTGCATGTGTGTTCTTTTCACAAACCATATATGGATCCACCTGTGTCATTACATGTGTGTTCTTTTCACAAACCACATATGGATCCACCAGTGTCATTGCATGTGTGCTATTTTCACAAACCACATATGGATCCACCAGTGTCATTGCATGTATGTTCTTTTCACAAACCACATATGGATCCACAAGTGTCATTGCATGTGTGTTATTTTCACTAACCACATATGGATCCCCTAGTGTCATTGCATGTGTGTTATTTTCATTACCCACAGATAGAGTCATTGCATGTCTGTTCTTTTCACAAACCACATGGATCCACCAGTGTCATTGCATGTGTGTTCTTTTAATATACCACAACTAGAGTCATTGCATGTGTGTTCTTTTCACAAAACACGTATGGATCCACCAGTGTCATTGCATGTGTGTTCTTTTCATTAACCACAGCTAGAGATATTTCATGTGTGTTCTTTTCACAAACCACATATGGATCCACCAGTGTCATTGCATGTGTGTTCTTTTCACAAACCACATATGGATCCACCAGTGTCATTGCATGTGTGTTCTTTTCACAAACCACATATGGATCCACTAGTGTCATTGCATGTGTGTTCTTTTCACAAACCACATATGGATCCACCAGTGTCATTGCATGTCTGTTCTTTTCACAAACCACATATGGATCCACAAGTGTCATTGCATGTGTGTTCTTTTCACAAAACACGTATGGATCCACCAGTGTCATTGCATGTGTGTTCTTTTCATTAACCACGGCTAGAGATATTTCATGTGTGTTCTTTTCACAAACCACATATGGATCCACCAGTGTCATTGCATGTGTGTTCTCTTCACAGACCACATATGGATCCACTAGTGTCATTGCATGTGTGTTCTTTTCACAAACCACATATGGATCCACCAGTGTCATTTCATGTGTGTTCTTTTCACCAACCACATATGGATCCACCAGTTTAATTGCATGTATGTTCTTTTCACAAACCACATTTGGATCCACAAGTGTCATTGCATGTGTGTTATTTTCACTAACCACATATGGAACCCCAAGTTTCATTGCATGTGTGTTCTTTTCATTAACCATAGATAGACTCATTGCATATGCATTCTTTTCACAAACCACATGGATCCACCAGTATCATTGCATGTGTGTTCTTTTAATAAACTACAACTAGAGTCATTGCATGTGTGTTCTTTTCACAAACCACATATGGATCCACCAGTGTCATTGCATGTGTGTTCTTCTCATTAACCATAGCTAGAGTAATTTCATGTGTGTTCTTTTCACAAACCACATATGGATCCACGAGTGTCATTGCATGTGTGTTCTTTTCACAAACCATATATGGATCCACCAGTGTCATTGCATGTGTGTTCTTTTCACAAACCACATATGGATCCACCAGTGTCATTGCATGTGTGTTATTTTCACAAACCACATATGGATCCACCAGTGTCATTGCATGTATGTTCTTTTCACAAACCACATATGGATCCACAAGTGTCATTGCATGTGTGTTATTTTCACTAACTACATATGGATCCCTAGTGTCATTGCATGTGTGTTCTTTTCATTAACCACAGATAGAGTCATTACATGTCTGTTCTTTTCACGAACCACATGGATCCACCAGTATCATTGCATGTGTGTTCTTTTAATAAACTACAACTAGAGTCATTGTATGTGTGTTCTTTTCACAAACATATGGATCCCCTAGTGTCATTGCATGTGTGTTATTTTCATTACCCACAGATAGAGTCACTGCATGTCTGTTCTTTTCACAAACCACATGGATCCACCAGTGTCATTGGATGTGTGTTCTTTTAATATACCACAACTAGAGTCATTGCATGTGTGTTCTTTTCACAAAACACGTATGGATCCACCAGTGTCATTGCATGTGTGTTCTTTTCATTAACCACGGCTAGAGATATTTCATGTGTGTTCTTTTCACAAACCACATATGGATCCACCAGTGTCATTGCATGTGTGTTCTTTTCACAAACCACATATGGATCCACCAGTGTCATTGCATGTGTGTTCTTTTCACAAACCACATATGGATCCACCAGTGTCATTGCATGTGTGTTCTTTTCACAAACCACATATGGATCCACCAGTGTCATTGCATGTCTGTTCTTTTCACAAACCACATATGGATCCACAAGTGTCATTGCATGTGTGTTATTTTCACTAACCACATATGGATCCCCTAGTGTCATTGCATGTGTGTTCTTTTCATTAACCACAGATAGAGTCATTACATGTCTGTTCTTTTCACGAACCACATGGATCCACCAGTATCATTGCATGTGTGTTCTTTTAATAAACTACAACTAGAGTCATTGTATGTGTGTTCTTTTCACAAAACACATATGGATCCACAAGTGTCATTTCATTTGTGTTCTTTTCACAAACATATGGATCCCCTAGTGTCATTGCATGTGTGTTATTTTCATTACCCACAGATAGAGTCATTGCATGTCTGTTCTTTTCACAAACCACATGGATCCACCAGTGTCATTGCATGTGTGTTCTTTTAATATACCACAACTAGAGTCATTGCATGTGTGTTCTTTTCACAAAACACGTATGGATCCACCAGTGTCATTGCATGTGTGTTCTTTTCATTAACCACAGCTAGAGATATTTCATGTGTGTTCTTTTCACAAACCACATATGGATCCACCAGTGTCATTGCATGTGTGTTCTTTTCACAAACCACATATGGATCCACCAGTGTCATTGCATGTGTGTTCTTTTCACAAACCACATATGGATCCACTAGTGTCATTGCATGTGTGTTCTTTTCACAAACCACATATGGATCCACCAGTGTCATTGCATGTCTGTTCTTTTCACAAACCACATATGGATCCACAAGTGTCATTGCATGTGTGTTCTTTTCACAAAACACGTATGGATCCACCAGTGTCATTGCATGTGTGTTCTTTTCATTAACCACGGCTAGAGATATTTCATGTGTGTTCTTTTCACAAACCACATATGGATCCACCAGTGTCATTGCATGTGTGTTCTCTTCACAAACCACATATGGATCCACTAGTGTCATTGCATGTGTGTTCTTTTCACAAACCACATATGGATCCACCAGTGTCATTTCATGTGTGTTCTTTTCACCAACCACATATGGATCCACCAGTTTAATTGCATGTATGTTCTTTTCACAAACCACATTTGGATCCACAAGTGTCATTGCATGTGTGTTATTTTCACTAACCACATATGGAACCCCAAGTTTCATTGCATGTGTGTTCTTTTCATTAACCATAGATAGACTCATTGCATGTCTGTTCTTTTCACAAACCACATGGATCCACCAGTATCATTGCATGTGTGTTCTTTTAATAAACTACAACTAGAGTCATTGCATGTGTGTTCTTTTCACAAACCACATATGGATCCACCAGTGTCATTGCATGTGTGTTCTTCTCATTAACCATAGCTAGAGTAATTTCATGTGTGTTCTTTTCACAAACCACATATGGATCCACGAGTGTCATTGCATGTGTGTTCTTTTCACAAACCATATATGGATCCACCAGTGTCATTGCATGTGTGTTCTTTTCACAAACCACATATGGATCCACCTGTCATTTCATGTGTGTTCTTTTCACAAACCACATATGGATCCACCAGTGTCATTGCATGTATGTTCTTTTCACAAACCACATATGGATCCACAAGTGTCATTGCATGTGTGTTATTTTCACTAACTACATATGGATCCCTAGTGTCATTGCATGTGTGTTCTTTTCATTAACCACAGATAGAGTCATTACATGTCTGTTCTTTTCACGAACCACATGGATCCACCAGTATCATTGCATGTGTGTTCTTTTAATAAACTACAACTAGAGTCATTGTATGTGTGTTCTTTTCACAAACATATGGATCCCCTAGTGTCATTGCATGTGTGTTATTTTCATTACCCACAGATAGAGTCAATGCATGTCATTCTTTTCACAAACCACATGGATCCACCAGTGTCATTGGATGTGTGTTCTTTTAATATACCACAACTAGAGTCATTGCATGTGTGTTCTTTTCACAAAACACGTATGGATCCACCAGTGTCATTGCATGTGTGTTCTTTTCATTAACCACTAGAGATATTTCATGTGTGTTCTTTTCACAAACCACATATGGATCCACTAGTGTCATTGCATGTGTGTTCTTTTCACAAACCACATATGGATCCACCAGTGTCATTGCATGTGTGTTCTTTTCACAAACCACATATGGATCCACAAGTGTCATTGCATGTGTGTTCTTTTCACAAACCACATATGGATCCACCAGTGTCATTGCATGTCTGTTCTTTTCACAAACCACATATGGATCCACAAGTGTCAATGCATGTGTGTTATTTTCACTAACCACATATGGATCCCCTAGTGTCATTGCATGTGTGTTCTTTTCATTAACCACAGATAGAGTCATTACATGTCTGTTCTTTTCACGAACCACATGGATCCACCAGTATCATTGCATGTGTGTTCTTTTAATAAACTACAACTAGAGTCATTGTATGTGTGTTCTTTTCACAAAACACATATGGATCCACAAGTGTCATTTCATTTGTGTTCTTTTCACAAACATATGGATCCCCTAGTGTCATTGCATGTGTGTTATTTTCATTACCCACAGATAGAGTCATTGCATGTCTGTTCTTTTCACAAACCACATGGATCCACCAGTGTCATTGCATGTGTGTTCTTTTAATATAACATAACTCTAGAGTCATTGCATGTGTGTTCTTTTCACAAAACACGTATGGATCCACCAGTGTCATTGCATGTGTGTTCTTTTCATTAACCACGACTAGAGATATTTCATGTGTGTTCTTTTCACAAACCACATATGGATCCACCAGTGTCATTGCATGTGTGTTCTTTTCACAAACCACATATGGATCCAGCAGTGTCATTGCATGTGTGTTCTTTTCACAAACCACATATGGATCCACCAGTGTCATTGCATGTGTGTTCTTTTCACAAACCACATATGGATCCACCAGTGTCATTGCATGTAAGTTCTTTTCACAAACCACATTTTGATCCACAAGTGTCATTGCATGTGTGTTATTTTCACCAACCACATATGGATCCACCAGTGTCATTGCATGTATGTTCTTTTCACAAACCAAATTTGGATCCACAAGTGTCATTGCATGTGTGTTATTTTCACTAACCACATATGGAACGCCAAGTTTCATTGCATGTGTGTTCTTTTCATTAACCATAGATAGACTCATTGCATGTCTGTTCTTTTCACAAACCACATGGATCCACCAGTATCATTGCATGTGTGTTCTTTTAATAAACTACAACTAGAGTCATTGCATGTGTGTTCTTTTCACAAACCACATATGGATCCACCAGTGTCATTGCATGTGTGTTCTTCTCATTAACCATAGCTAGAGTCATTTCATGTGTGTTCTTTTCACAAACCACATATGGATCCACGAGTGTCATTGCATGTGTGTTCTTTTCACAAACCATATATGGATCCACCTGTGTCATTACATGTGTGTTCTTTTCACAAACCACATATGGATCCACCAGTGTCATTGCATGTGTGCTATTTTCACAAACCACATATGGATCCACCAGTGTCATTGCATGTATGTTCTTTTCACAAACCACATATGGATCCACAAGTGTCATTGCATGTGTGTTATTTTCACTAACCACATATGGATCCCCTAGTGTCATTGCATGTGTGTTATTTTCATTACCCACAGATAGAGTCATTGCATGTCTGTTCTTTTCACAAACCACATGGATCCACCAGTGTCATTGCATGTGTGTTCTTTTAATATACCACAACTAGAGTCATTGCATGTGTGTTCTTTTCACAAAACACGTATGGATCCACCAGTGTCATTGCATGTGTGTTCTTTTCATTAACCACGGCTAGAGATATTTCATGTGTGTTCTTTTCACAAACCACATATGGATCCACCAGTGTCATTGCATGTGTGTTCTTTTCACAAACCACATATGGATCCACCAGTGTCATTGCATGTGTGTTCTTTTCACAAACCACATATGGATCCACTAGTGTCATTGCATGTGTGTTCTTTTCACAAACCACATATGGATCCACCAGTGTCATTGCATGTCTGTTCTTTTCACAAACCACATATGGATCCACAAGTGTCATTGCATGTGTGTTATTTTCACTAACCACATATGGATCCCCTAGTGTCATTGCATGTGTGTTCTTTTCATTAACCACAGATAGAGTCATTACATGTCTGTTCTTTTCACGAACCACATGGATCCACCAGTATCATTGCATGTGTGTTCTTTTAATAAACTACAACTAGAGTCATTGTATGTGTGTTCATTTCACAAAACACATATGGATCCACAAGTGTCATTTCATTTGTGTTCTTTTCACAAACATATGGATCCCCTAGTGTCATTGCATGTGTGTTATTTTCATTACCCACAGATAGAGTCATTGCATGTCTGTTTTTTTCACAAACCACATGGATCCACCAGTGTCATTGCATGTGTGTTATTTTAATATAACACAACTAGAGTCATTGCATGTGTGTTCTTTCCAAAAAACACGTATGGATCCACTAGTGTCATTGCATGTGTGTTCTTTTCATTAACCACGACTAGAGATATTTCATGTGTGTTCTTTTCAGAAACCACATATGGATCCACTAGTGTCATTGCATGTGTGTTCTTTTCACAAACCACATATGGATCCACCAGTGTCATTGCATGTGTGTTCTTTTCACAAACCACATATGGATCTACCAGTGTCATTTCATGTGTGTTCTTTTCACAAACCACATATGGATCCACCAGTGTCATTGCATGTAAGTTCTTTTCACAAACCACATTTTGATCCACAAGTGTCATTGCATGTGTGTTATTTTCACTAACCACATATGGATCCCCTAGTGTCATTGCATGTGTGTTCTTTTCATTAACCACAGATAGAGTCATTACATGTCTGTTCTTTTCATGAACCACATGGATCCACCAGTATCATTGCATTTGTTTTCTTTTAATAAACTACAACTAGAGTCATTGTATGTGTGTTATTTTCACAAACCACATATGGATCCACAAGTGTCATTTCATTTGTGTTCTTTTCACAAACATATGGATCCCCTAGTGTCATTGCATGTGTGTTATTTTCATTACCCACAGATAGGGTCATTGCATGTCTGTTCTTTTCACAAACCATATATGGATCCACCAGTGTCATTGCATGTGTGTTCTTTTCAATAACCATAGTTAGAGTCATTGCATGTCTGTTCTTTTCACAAACCATATATGGATCCACCAATGTCATTGCATGTGTGTGCTTTTCATTAACCACGGCTAGAGATATTTCATGTGTGTTCTTTTCACAAACCACATATGGATCCACCAGTGTCATTGCATGTGTGTTCTCTTCACAAACCACATATGGATCCACCAGTGTCATTGCATGTGTGTTCTTTTCACAAACCACATATGGATCCACCAGTGTCATTTCATGTGTGTTCTTTTCACAAACCACATATGGATCCACCAGTGTCATTGCATGTATGTTCTTTTCACAAACCACATTTGGATCCACAAGTGTCATTGCATGTGTGTTATTTTCACTAACCACATATGGAACCCCAAGTTTCATTGCATGTGTGTTCTTTTCATTAACCATAGATAGACTCATTGCATGTCTGTTCTTTTCACAAACCACATGGATCCACCAGTATCATTGCATGTGTGTTCTTTTAATAAACTACAACTAGAGTCATTGCATGTGTGTTCTTTTCACAAACCACATATGGATCCACCAGTGTCATTGCATGTGTGTTCTTCTCATTAACCATAGCTAGAGTAATTTCATGTGTGTTCTTTTCACAAACCACATATGGATCCACGAGTGTCATTGCATGTGTGTTCTTTTCACAAACCATATATGGATCCACCAGTGTCATTGCATGTGTGTTCTTTTCACAAACCACATATGGATCCACCAGTGTCATTGCATGTGTGTTATTTTCACAAACCACATATGGATCCACCAGTGTCATTGCATGTATGTTCTTTTCACAAACCACATATGGATCCACAAGTGTCATTGCATGTGTGTTATTTTCACTAACTACATATGGATCCCTAGTGTCATTGCATGTGTGTTCTTTTCATTAACCACAGATAGAGTCATTACATGTCTGTTCTTTTCACGAACCACATGGATCCACCAGTATCATTGCATGTGTGTTCTTTTAATAAACTACAACTAGAGTCATTGTATGTGTGTTCTTTTCACAAACCACATATGGATCCAAAAGTGTCATTTCATTTGTGTTCTTTTCACAAACATATGGATCCCCTAGTGTCATTGCATGTGTGTTATTTTCATTACCCACAGATAGAGTCATTGCATGTCTGTTCTTTTCACAAACCACATGGATCCACCAGTGTCATTGCATGTGTGTTCTTTTAATATACGACAACTAGAGTCATTGTATGTGTGTTCTTTTCACAAAATACGTATGGATCCACCAGTGTCATTGCATGTGTGTTCTTTTCATTAACCACGGCTAGAGGTATTTCATGTGTGTTCTTTTCACAAACCACATATGGATCCACCAGTGTCATTGCATGTGTGTTCTTTTCACAAACCACATATGGATCCACCAATGTCATTGTATGTGTGTTCTTTTCACAAACCACATATGGATCCACCAGTGTCATTTCATGTGTGTTCTTTTCCCAAACCACATATGGATCCACTAGTGTCATTGCATGTATGTTCTTTTCACAAACCACATTTGGATCCACAAGTGTCATTGCATGTGTGTTATTTTCACTAACCACATATGGATCCCCAAGTGTCATTGCATGTGTGTTCTTTTCATTAACCACAGATAGACTCATTGCATGTCTGTTCTTTTCACAAACCACATGAATCCACCGGTATCATTGCATGTGTGTACTTTTAGTAAACTACAACTAGAGTCATTGGATGTGTGTTCTTTTCACAAACCACATATGGATCCACTAGTGTCATTGCATGTGTGTTCTTCTCATTAACCACAGCTAGAGTCATTTCATGTGTGTTCTTTTCACAAACCACATATGGATCCACGAGTGTCATGGCATGTGTGTTATTTTCACAAACCATATATGGATCCACCAGTGTCATTGCATGTGTGTTCTTTTCATTAACCACAACTAGTGTCATTGCATGTCTGTTCTTTTCACAAACCACATGGATCCACTAGTGTCATTGCATGTGTGTTCTTTTAATAAACCACAGCTAGAGTCACTTGATGTGTGTTCTTTTCATAAACCACAACTCGAGTCATTGCATGTGTGTTCTTTTCACAAACCACATATGGATCCACCAGTGTCATTGCATATGTTTTCTTTTCATTAACCACAGCTAGAGTCATTGCATTTCTGTTCTTTTCGCAAACCACATGGATCCACCAGTGTCATTGCATGTGTGCTCTTTTAATAAACCACAAGTAGATTCATTGCATGTCAATTCTTTTCACAAACCACATATGGATCCACCAGTGTCATTCCATGTGTGTTCTTTTAATAAACCACAACTAGAGTCATTGCATGTGCGTTCTTCTCACAAACCACACATGGATCCACCAGTGTCATTGCATGTGTGTTCTTTTAATTAACCACAGCTAGAGTCATTTCATGTGTGTTCTTTTCACAAACCACATATGGATCCACCAGTGTCATTGCATGTATGTTCTTTTCATAGACCACATATGGATCCACAAGTGTCATTGCATGTGTGTTATTTTCACTAACCATATATGGATCCCGAAGTGTCATTGCACGTGTGTTCTTTTCATTAACCACAGATAGAGTCATTGCATGTCTATTCTTTTCACAAACCACATGGATCCACCAGTATCATTGCATGTGTGTTCTTTTAGTAAACTACAACTAGAGTCATTGCATCTGTGTTCTTTTCACAAAACACATATGGTTCCACTAGGGTTATTGCATGTGTGTTCTTTTCATTAACCGCAGCAAGAGGCCTTTAATGTGTGTTCTTTTCACAAACTACATATGGATCCACCAGTGTCATTGCATGTGTGTTCTTTTCACGAACCATATATGGATCCACCAGTGTCATTGCATGTGTGTTATTTTCATTAACCACAACTAGAGTCATTGCATGTCTGTTCTTTTCACAAACCACATGGATCCACCATTGTCATTGCATGTGTGTTCTTTTAATAAACCATAACTAGAGTCACTTGATGTGTGTTCTTTTCAAAAACCACAACTAGAGTCATTGCATGTGTGTTCTTTTCACAAACAACATATGGATCCACTAGCGTCATTGCATGTGTGTTCTTTTCATTAACCACAACTGGAGTCATTGCAATGTCTGTTCTTTTCACAAACCCCATGGATACACCAATGTCAATAGCATGTGTGTTCTTTTAATAAACCACAGCAAGAGTCACTTGATGTATGTTCTTTTTATAAACCAAAACTAGAGTCATTGCATGTGTGTTCTTTTCACAAACCACATATGGATCCACAAGTGTCTTTGCATGTGTGTTCTTTTCATTAACCATAGCTAGAGTTATTGCATGTCTGTTCTTTTCACAAACCACATGGATCCACAAGTGTCATTGCATGTTTGTTCTTTTAATAAACCACAACTAGAGACATTGCATGTGTGTTCTTTTCACAAACCACATATGGATCCACCAGTGTCATTGCATGTGTGTTCTTTTTATTAACCACAGCTAGAGTCATTTCATGTGTGTTCTTTTCACAAACCACATATGGATCCACCAGTGTCATTGCATGTATGTTCTTTTCACAAACCACATTTGGATCCACAAGTATCATTGCATGTGTGTTATTTTCACTAACCACATATGGATCCCCAAGTTTCATTGCATGTGTGTTCTTTTCATTAACCACAGATAGACTCATTGCATGTCTGTTCTTTTCACAAACCACATGGATCCACCAGTATCATTGCATGTGTATTCTTTTAATAAACTACAACTAGAGTCATTGCATGTGTGTTCTTTTCACAAACTACATATGGATCCACCAGTGTCATTGCATGTCTGTTCTTCTGATTAACCATAGCTAGAGTCATTTCATGTGTGTTCTTTTCACAAACCACATATGGATCCACGAGTGTCATTGCATGTGTGTTCTTTTCACAAACCATATATGGATCCACCAGTGTCATTGCATGTGTGTTCTTTTCACAAACCACATATGGATCCACCAGTGTCATTGCATGTGTGTTCTTTTCAGAAACCACATATGGATCCACCAGTGTCATTGCATGTATGTTCTTTTCACAAACCACATATGGATCCACAAGTGTCATTGCATGTGTGTTCTTTTTATTAACCACAGCTAGAGTCATTTCATGTGTGTTCTTTTCACAAACCACATATGGATCCACCAGTGTCATTGCATGTATGTTCTTTTCACAAACCACATTTGGATCCACAAGTGTCATTGCATGTGTGTTATTTTCACTAACCACATGTGGATCCCCAAGTTTCATTGCATGTATGTTCTTTTCATTAACCACATATAGACTCATTGCATGTCTGTTCTTTTCACAACCCACATGGATCCACTAGTATCATTGCATGTGTGTTCTTTTAATATACTACAACTAGAGTCATTGCATGTGTGTTCTTTTCACAAACTACATATGGATCCACAAGTGTCATTGCATGTGTGTTCTTCTCATTAACCATAGCTAGAGTCATTTCATGTGTGTTCTTTTCACAAACCACATATGGATCCACGAGTGTCATTGCATGTGTGTTCTTTTCACAAACCACATATGGATCCACCAGTGTCATTGCATGTGTGTTCTATTCACAAACCACATATGGATCCACCAGTGTCATTGCATGTGTGTCCTTTTCACAAACCACATATGGATCCGCCAGTGTCATTGCATGTATGTTCTTTTCACAAACCACGTATGGATCCACAAGTGTCATTGCACGTGTGTTATTTTCACTAACCACATATGGATCCCTAGTGTCATTGCATGTGTGTCCTTTTCATTAACCACAGATAGAGTCATTACATGTCTGTTCTTTTCACGAACCACATGGATCCACCAGTATGATTGCATGTGTGTTCTTTTAATAAACTACAACTAGAGTCATTGTATGTGTGTTCTTTTCACAAACCACATATGGATCCACCAGTGTCATTGCATGTGTGTTATTTTCACAAACCACATATGGATCCACGAGTGTCTTTGCATGTGTGTTCTTTTCACAAACCATATATGGATCCACCAGTGTCATTGCATGTGTGTTCTTTTCACAAACCACATATGGATCCACCAGTGTCATTGCATGTGTGTTCTTTTCACAGACCACTTATGGATCCACCAGTGTCATTGCATGTATGTTCTTTTCACAAACCACATATGGATCCACAAGTGTCATTGCATGTGTGTTCTTTTTATTAACCACAGCTAGAGTCATTTGATGTGTGTTCTTTTCACAAACCACATATGGATCCACTAGTGTCATTGCATGTATGTTCTTTTCACAAACCACATTTGGATCCACACGTGTCATTGCATGTGTGTTATTTTCACTAACCACATGTGGATCCCCAAGTTTCATTGCATGTGTGTTCTTTTCATTAACCACAGATAGACTCATTGCATGTCTGTTCTTTTCACAAACCACGTGGATCCACCAGTATCATTGCATGTGTGTTCTTTTAATAAACTACAACTAGAGTCATTGCATGTGTGTTCTTTTCACAAACTACATCTGGACCCACCAGTGTCATTGCATGTGTGTTCTTCTCATTAACCATAGCTAGAGTCATTTCATGTGTGTTCTTTTCACAAACCACATATGGATCCACGAGTGTCATTGCATGTGTGTTCTTTTCACAAACCACATATGGATCCACCAGTGTCATTGCATGTGTGTTCTTTTCACAGACCGCATATGGATCCACCAGTGTCATTGCATGTGTGTTCTTTTCACAAACTACATATGGATCCACCATTGTCATTGCATGTATGTTCTTTTCATAAACCACATTTGGATCCACTATTTTCATTGCATGTGTCTTATTTTCATAGACCACATATGGATCCACCAGAGTCATTGCATGTGTGTTCTTTTCATAGACCACATGTGGATCCACCAGAGTCATTGCATGTGTGTGTTCTTCTCACAAACCACATATGGATCCACCATTCTCATTGCATGTGTGTTCTTTTCATTAACCACAGATAGAGTCATTACATGTCATTCTTTTCACAAACCACATGGATCCACCAGTGTCATTGCATGTGTGTTCTTTTAATAAACTACAACTAGAGTCATTGTATGTGTGTTCTTTTCACAAACCACATATGGATCCACAAGTGTCATTGCATGTCTGTCATCACATGTGTGTTCTTTTCACAAACTATGGATCCCCTAGTGGCATTGTGTGTGTTATTTTCATTAACCACAGATAGAGTCATTGCATGTCTGTTCTTTTCACAAACCACATATGGATCCACCAGTGTCATTGCATCTGTGTTCTTTTAGTATACTACAACTAGAGTCATTGCATGTGTGTTCTTTTCACAAAATTATGGATCCACCAGTGTCATTGCATGTGTGTTCTTTTCATTAACCACAAGTAGAGGTATTTCATGTGTGTTCTTTTCACATACCACATATGGATCCACCAGTGTCATTGCATGTGTGTTCTTTTCACAAACCACATATGGATCCACCAATGTCATTGTATGTCATTTTTTTTCACACACCACGTATGGATCCACCAGTGTCATTGCATGTCTGTTCTTTTCACAAACCACATTTGGATCCACTATTGTCATTGCATGTGTCTTATTTTCACAGACCACATATGGATCCACCAGAGTCATTGCATGTGTGTTATTTTCACTAACCACATATGGATCCCCAAGTGTCATTGCATGTGTGTTCTTTTCATTAACCACAGATAGACTCATTGCATGTCTGTTCTTTTCACAAACCACATGAATCCACCGGTATCATTGCATGTGTGTACTTTTAGTAAACTACAACTAGAGTCATTGGATGTGTGTTCTTTTCACAAACCACATATGGATCCACTAGTGTCATTGCATGTGTGTTCTTCTCATTAACCACAGCTAGAGTCATTTCATGTGTGTTCTTTTCACAAACCACATATGGATCCACGAGTGTCATGGCATGTGTGTTATTTTCACAAACCATATATGGATCCACCAGTGTCATTGCATGTGTGTTCTTTTCATTAACCACAACTAG
Source organism: Avena insularis (assembly GCA_023614405.1). NCBI lineage: Eukaryota > Viridiplantae > Streptophyta > Magnoliopsida > Poales > Poaceae > Avena > Avena insularis. Next base: position 136,432 of record JAJUPC010000420.1, read on the forward strand.
TGTCATTGCATGTCTGTTCTTTTCACAAACCACATGGATCCACTAGTGTCATTGCATGTGTGTTCTTTTAATAAACCACAGCTAGAGTCACTTGATGTGTGTTCTTTTCATAAACCACAACTCGAGTCATTGCATGTGTGTTCTTTTCACAAACCACATATGGATCCACCAGTGTCATTGCATATGTTTTCTTTTCATTAACCACAGCTAGAGTCATTGCATTTCTGTTCTTTTCGCAAACCACATGGATCCACCAGTGTCATTGCATGTGTGCTCTTTTAATAAACCACAAGTAGATTCATTGCATGTCAATTCTTTTCACAAACCACATATGGATCCACCAGTGTCATTCCATGTGTGTTCTTTTAATAAACCACAACTAGAGTCATTGCATGTGCGTTCTTCTCACAAACCACACATGGATCCACCAGTGTCATTGCATGTGTGTTCTTTTAATTAACCACATATGGATCTAGAGTCATTTCATGTGTGTTCTTTTCACAAACCACATATGGATCCACCAGTGTCATTGCATGTGTGTTCTTTTCACAAACCACATATGGATCCACAAGTGTCATTGCATGTGTGTTATTTTCACTAACCATATATGGATCCCGAAGTGTCATTGCACGTGTGTTCTTTTCATTAACCACAGATAGAGTCATTGCATGTCTATTCTTTTCACAAACCACATGGATCCACCAGTATCATTGCATGTGTGTTCTTTTAGTAAACTACAACTAGAGTCATTGCATCTGTGTTCTTTTCACAAAACACATATGGTTCCACTAGGTTATTGCATGTGTGTTCTTTTCATTAACCGCAGCAAGAGGCCTTTAATGTGTGTTCTTTTCACAAACTACATATGGATCCACCAGTGTCATTGCATGTGTGTTCTTTTCACAAACCATATATGGATCCACCAGTGTCATTGCATGTGTGTTATTTTCATTAACCACAACTAGAGTCATTGCATGTCTGTTCTTTTCACAAACCACATGGATCCACCATTGTCATTGCATGTGTGTTCTTTTAATAAACCATAACTAGAGTCACTTGATGTGTGTTCTTTTCAAAAACCACAACTAGAGTCATTGCATGTGTGTTCTTTTCACAAACAACATATGGATCCACTAGCGTCATTGCATGTGTGTTCTTTTCATTAACCACAACTGGAGTCATTGCAATGTCTGTTCTTTTCACAAACCCCATGGATACACCAATGTCATTGCATGTGTGTTCTTTTAATAAACCACAGCAAGAGTCACTTGATGTATGTTCTTTTTATAAACCAAAACTAGAGTCATTGCATGTGTGTTCTTTTCACAAACCACATATGGATCCACAAGTGTCTTTGCATGTGTGTTCTTTTCATTAACCATAGCTAGAGTTATTGCATGTCTGTTCTTTTCACAAACCACATGGATCCACAAGTGTCATTGCATGTTTGTTCTTTTAATAAACCACAACTAGAGACATTGCATGTGTGTTCTTTTCACAAACCACATATGGATCCACCAGTGTCATTGCATGTGTGTTCTTTTTATTAACCACAGCTAGAGTCATTTCATGTGTGTTCTTTTCACAAACCACATATGGATCCACCAGTGTCATTGCATGTATGTTCTTTTCACAAACCACATTTGGATCCACAAGTATCATTGCATGTGTGTTATTTTCACTAACCACATATGGATCCCCAAGTTTCATTGCATGTGTGTTCTTTTCATTAACCACAGATAGACTCATTGCATGTCCATTCTTTTCACAAACCACATGGATCCACCAGTATCATTGCATGTGTGTTCTTTTAATAAACTACAACTAGAGTCATTACATGTGTGTTCTTTTCACAAACTACATATGGATCCACCAGTGTCATTGCATGTGTGTTCTTTTAATATACCACAAGTAGAGTCATTGCATGTGTGTTCTTTTCACAAAACACGTATGGATCCACGAGTGTCATTGCATGTGTGTTCTTTTCACAAACCATATAGAGATATTTCATGTGTGTTATTTACACAAACCACATATGGATCCACCAGTGTCATTGCATGTGTGTTCTTTTCACAAACCACATATGGATCCACCAGTGTCATTGTATGTGTGTTCTTTTCACAAACCACATATGGATCCACCAGTGTCATTTCATGTGTGTTCTTTTCACAAACAACATATGGATCCACCAGTGTCATTGCATGTATGTTCTTTTCACAAACCACATTTGGATCCACAAGTGTCATTGCATGTGTGTTATTTTCACAAACCACATATGGATCCACAAGTGTCATTTCACGTGTGTTATTTTCACTAACAACATATGGATCCCTAGTGTCATTGCATGTGTCCTTTTCATTAACCACAGATAGAGTCATTACATGTCTGTTCTTTTCACAAACCACATGGATCCACCAAGATCATTGCATGTGTGTTCTTTTAATAAACTACAACTAGAGTCATTGTATGTGTTCATTTCAAAACACATATGGATCCACAAGTGTCATTTCATTTGTGTTCTTTTCACAAACATATGGATCCCCTAGTGTCATTGCATGTGTGTTATTTTCATTACCCACAGATAGAGTCATTGCATGTCTGTTCTTTTCACAAACCACATGGATCCACCAGTGTCATTGCATGTGTGTTCTTTTAATATAACACAACTAGAGTCATTGCATGTGTGTTCTTTCCAAAACACGATGGATCCACCAGTGTCATTGCATGTGTGTTCTTTTCATTAACCACGACTAGAGATATTTCATGTGTGTTCTTTTCAGAAACCACATATGGATCCACTAGTGTCATTGCATGTGTGTTCTTTTCACAAACCACATATGGATCCACTAGTGTCATTGCATGTGTGTTCTTTTCACAAACCACATATGGATCTACCAGTGTCATTTCATGTGTGTTCTTTTCACAAACCACATATGGATCCACCAGTGTCATTGCATGTAAGTTCTTTTCACAAACCACATTTTGATCCACAAGTGTCATTGCATGTGTGTTATTTTCACTAACCACATATGGATCCCCTAGTGTCATTGCATGTGTGTTCTTTTCATTAACCACAGATAGAGTCATTACATGTCTGTTCTTTTCATGAACCACATGGATCCACCAGTATCATTGCATTTGTTTTCTTTTAATAAACTACAACTAGAGTCATTGTATGTGTGTTATTTTCACAAACCACATATGGATCCACAAGTGTCATTTCATTTGTGTTCTTTTCACAAACATATGGATCCCCTAGTGTCATTGCATGTGTGTTATTTTCATTACCCATATGGATCCACAGGGTCATTGCATGTCTGTTCTTTTCACAAACCATATATGGATCCACCAGTGTCATTGCATGTGTGTTCTTTTCAATAACCATAGTTAGAGTCATTGCATGTCTGTTCTTTTCACAAACCACATGGATCCACCAATGTCATTGCATGTGTGTGCTTTTAATAAACCATAGCTAGAGTCACTTGATGTGTTATCTTTTCATAAACCACATATGGATCCACTGCATGTGTGTTCTTTTCACAAACCACATATGGATCCACTAGTGTCATTGCATATGTGTTCTTTTCATTAACCATAGCTAGAGTCATTGCATGTGTGTTCTTATCATTAACCACAGCTAGAGTCATTTCATGTGTGTTCTTTTCACAAATCACATATGGATCCACCAGTGTCATTGCATGTGTGTTCTTTTCACAAACCACATATGGATCCACCAGAGTCATTGCATGTCTGTTCTTTTGATAGACCACATATGGATCCACTAGTGACATGGCATGTGTGTTCTTTTCAGAAACCACATATGGATCCACCAGTGTCATTGCATGTGTGTTCTTTTCATCAACCACATATGGATCCACTAGTGACATTGCATGTGTGTTCTTTTCACAAACCACATATGGATCCACCAGTGTCATTGCATGTGTGTTCTTTTCACAAACCACATATGGATCCACCAGTGTCATTGCATGTATGTTCTTTTCACAAACCACATATGGATCCACAAGTGTCATTGCATGTGTGTTATTTTCACTAACCACATATGGATCCCCTAGTGTCATTGCATGCGTGTTCTTTTCATTAACCATGATAGAGTCATTACATGTTCTGTTGTTTTCACGAACCACATGGATCCACCAGATTCATTGCATGTGTGTTCTTTTAATAAACTACAACTAGAGTCATTGTATGTGTGTTCTTTTCACAAACCACATATGGATCCACAAGTGTAATTTCATTTGTGTTCTTTTGACAAACATATGGATCCCCTATTGTCATTGCATGTGTGTTATTTTCATTACCCACAGATAGAGTCATTGCATGTCTGTTCTATTCACAAACCACATGGATGCACCAGTGTCATTGCATGTGTGTTCTTTTAATATACCACAACTAGAGTCATTGCATGTGTGTTCTTTTCACAAACCATATATGGATCCACCAGTGTCATTGCATGTGTGTTCTTTTCATTAACCACGGCTAGAGATATTTCATGTGTGTTCTTTTCACAAACCACATATGGATCCACCAGTGTCATTGCATGTGTGTTCTCTTCACAAACCACATATGGATCCACCAGTGTCATTGCATGTGTGTTCTTTTCACAAACCACATATGGATCCACCAGTGTCATTTCATGTGTGTTCTTTTCACAAACCACATATGGATCCACCAGTGTCATTGCATGTATGTTCTTTTCACAAACCACATTTGGATCCACAAGTGTCATTGCATGTGTGTTATTTTCACTAACCACATATGGATCCCCAAGTTTCATTGCATGTGTGTTCTTTTCATTAACCACAGATAGACTCATTGCATGTCTGTTCTTTTCACAAACCACATGGATCCACCAGTATCATTGCATGTGTGTTCTTTTAATAAACTACAACTAGAGTCATTGCATGTGTGTTCTTTTCACAAACCACATATGGATCCACCAGTGTCATTGCATGTGTGTTCTTCTCATTAACCATAGCTAGAGTCATTTCATGTGTGTTCTTTTCACAAACCACATATGGATCCACGAGTGTCATTGCATGTGTGTTCTTTTCACAAACCATATATGGATCCACCAGTGTCATTGCATGTGTGTTCTTTTCACAAACCACATATGGATCCACCAGTGTCATTGCATGTGTGTTCTTTTCACAAACCACATATGGATCCACCAGTGTCATTGCATGTATGTTCTTTTCACAAACCACATATGGATCCACAAGTGTCATTGCATGTGTGTTATTTTCACTAACCACATATGGATCCCCTAGTGTCATTGCATGCGTGTTCTTTTCATTAACCACAGATAGAGTCATTACATGTCTGTTGTTTTCACGAACCACATGGATCCACCAGTATCATTGCATGTGTGTTCTTTTAATAAACTACAACTAGAGTCATTGTATGTGTGTTCTTTTCACAAACCACATATGGATCCAAAAGTGTAATTTCATTTGTGTTCTTTTGACAAACATATGGATCCCCTAGTGTCATTGCATGTGTGTTATTTTCATTACCCACAGATAGAGTCATTGCATGTCTGTTCTATTCACAAACCACATGGATGCACCAGTGTCATTGCATGTGTGTTCTTTTAATATACCACAACTAGAGTCATTGCATGTGTGTTCTTTTCACAAACCATATATGGATCCACCAGTGTCATTGCATGTGTGTTCTTTTCATTAACCACGGCTAGAGATATTTCATGTGTGTTCTTTTCACAAACCACATATGGATCCACCAGTGTCATTGCATGTGTGTTCTCTTCACAAACCACATATGGATCCACCAGTGTCATTGCATGTGTGTTCTTTTCACAAACCACATATGGATCCACCAGTGTCATTTCATGTGTGTTCTTTTCACAAACCACATATGGATCCACCAGTGTCATTGCATGTATGTTCTTTTCACAAACCACATTTGGATCCACAAGTGTCATTGCATGTGTGTTATTTTCACTAACCACATATGGATCCCCAAGTTTCATTGCATGTGTGTTCTTTTCATTAACCACAGATAGACTCATTGCATGTCTGTTCTTTTCACAAACCACATGGATCCACCAGTATCATTGCATGTGTGTTCTTTTAATAAACTACAACTAGAGTCATTGCATGTGTGTTCTTTTTACAAACCACATATGGATCCACCAGTGTCATTGCATGTGTGTTCTTCTCATTAACCATAGCTAGAGTCATTTCATGTGTGTTCTTTTCACAAACCACATATGGATCCACCAGTGTCATTGCATGTGTGTTCTTTTCACAAACCACATATGGATCCACCAATGTCATTGTATGTGTGTTCTGTTCACAAACCACATATGGATCCACCAGTGTCATTTCATGTGTGTTCTTTTCCCAAACCACATATGGATCCACCAGTGTCATTGCATGTATGTTCTTTTCACAAACCACATTTGGATCCACAAGTGTCATTGCATGTGTGTTATTTTCACTAACCACATATGGATCCCCAAGTGTCATTGCATGTGTGTTATTTTCATTAACCACAGATAGACTCATTGCATGTCTGTTCTTTTCACAAACCACATGAATCCACCGGTATCATTGCATGTGTGTTCTTTTAGTAAACTACAACTAGAGTCATTGCATGTGTGTTCTTTTCACAAACCACATATGGATCCACTAGTGTCATTGCATGTGTGTTCTTCTCATTAACCACAGCTAGAGTCATTTCATGTGTGTTCTTTTCACAAACCACATATGGATCCACGAGTGTCATGGCATGTGTGTTATTTTCACAAACCATATATGGATCCACCAGTGTCATTGCATGTGTGTTCTTTTCATTAACCACAACTAGTGTCATTGCATGTCTGTTCTTTTCACAAACCACATGGATCCACTAGTGTCATTGCATGTGTGTTCTTTTAATAAACCACAGCTAGAGTCACTTGATGTGTGTTCTTTTCATAAACCACAACTCGAGTCATTGCATGTGTGTTCTTTTCACAAACCACATATGGATCCACCAGTGTCATTGCATATGTTTTCTTTTCATTAACCACAGCTAGAGTCATTGTATGTGTGTTCTTTTCACAAACCACATATGGATCCAAAAGTGTCATTTCATTTGTGTTCGTTTCACAAACATATGGATCCCCTAGTGTCATTGCATGTGTGTTATTTTCATTACCCACAGATAGAGTCATTGCATGTCTGTTCTTTTCACAAACCACATGGATCCACCAGTGTCATTGCATGTGTGTTCTTTTAATATAGCACAACTAGAGTCATTGCATGTGTGTTATTTTCACAAACCACGTATGGATCCACCAGTGTCATTGCATGTGTGTTCTTTTCATTAACCACGGCTAGAGATATTTCACATGTGTTCTTTTCACAAACCACATATGGATCCACCAGTGTCATTGCATGTGTGTTCTTTTCACAAACCACATATGGATCCACCAGTGTCATTGTATGTGTATTATTTTCACAAACCACATATGGATCCACAAGTGTCATTTCATGTGTGTTCTTTTCACAAACCACATATGGATCCACCAGTGTCATTGCATGTATGTTCTTTTCACAAACCACATTTGGATCCACAAGTGTCATTGCATGTGTGTTATTTTCACAAACCACATATGGATCCCCAAGTGTCATTGCATGTGTGTTCTTTTCATTAACCACATATAGACTCATTGCATGTCTGTTCTTTTCACAAACCACATGGATCCACCAGTATCATTGCATGTGTGTTCTTTTAGTAAACTACAACTAGAGTCATTGCATGTGTGTTCTTTTCACAAACCACATATGGATCCACCAGTGTCATTGCATGTGTGTTCTTTTCACAAACCACATATGGATCCGCCAGTGTCATTGCATGTATGTTCTTTTCACAAACCACATATGGATCCACAAGTGTCATTGCATGTGTGTTCTTTTTATTAACCACAGCTAGAGTCATTTCATGTGTGTTCTTTTCACAAACCACATATGGATCCACTAGTGTCATTGCATGTATGTTCTTTTCACAAACCACATTTGGATCCACACGTGTCATTTCATGTGTGTTATTTTCACTAACCACATGTGGATCCCCAAGTTTCATTGCATGTGTGTTCTTTTCATTAACCACAGATAGACTCATTGCATGTCTGTTCTTTTCACAAACCACATGGATCCACCAGTATCATTGCATGTGTGTTCTTTTAATAAACTACAACTAGAGTCATTGCATGTGTGTTCTTTTCACAAACTACATCTGGACCCACCGGTGTCATTGCATGTGTGTTCTTCTCATTAACCATAGCTAGAGTCATTTCATGTGTGTTCTTTTCACAAACCACATATGGATCCACGAGTGTCATTGCATGTGTGTTCTTTTCACAAACCACATATGGATCCACAAGTGTCATTGCATGTGTGTTCTTTTCACAAACCACATATGGATCCACCAGTGTCATTGCATGTGTGTTCTTTTCACAAACCACATATGGATCCGCCATTGTCATTGCATGTATGTTCTTTTCACAAACCACATATGGATCCACAAGTGTCATTGCACGTGTGTTATTTTCACTAACCACATATGGATCCCCTAGTGTCATTGCATGTGTGTCCTTTTCATTAACCACAGATAGAGTCATTACATGTCTGTTCTTTTTCACGAACCACATGGATACACCAGTATCATTGCATGTGTGTTCTTTTAATAAACTACAACTAGAGTCATTGTATGTGTGTTCTTTTCACAAACCACATATGGATCGAAAAGTGTCATTTCATTTGTGTTCGTTTCACAAACATATGGATCCCCTAGTGTCATTGCATGTGTGTTATTTTCATTACCCACAGATAGAGTCATTGCATGTCTGTTCTTTTCACAAACCACATGGGTCCACCAGTGTCATTGCATGTGTGTTCTTTTAATATAGCACAACTAGAGTCATTGCATGTGTGTTCTTTTCACAAAACACGTATGGATCCACCAGTGTCATTCCATGTGTGTTCTTTTCATTAACCACGGCTAGAGATATTTCACATGTGTTCTTTTCACAAACCACATATGGATCCACCAGTGTCATTGCATGTGTGTTCTTTTCACAAACCACATATGGATCCACCAGTGTCATTGTATGTGTATTATTTTCACAAACCACATATGGATCCACAAGTGTCATTTCATGTGTGTTCTTTTCACAAACCACATATGGATCCACCAGTGTCATTGCATGTATGTTCTTTTCACAAACCACATTTGGATCCACAAGTGTCATTGCATGTGTGTTATTTTCACAAACCACATATGGATCCCCAAGTGTCATTGCATGTGTGTTCTTTTCATTAACCACATATAGACTCATTGCATGTCTGTTCTTTTCACAAACCACATGGATCCACCAGTATCATTGCATGTGTGTTCTTTTAGTAAACTACAACTAGAGTCATTGCATGTGTGTTCTTTTCACAAACCACATATGGATCCACTAGTGTCATTGCATGTGTGTTCTTCTCATTAACCACAGCTAGAGTCATTTCATGTGTGTTCTTTTCACAAACCACATATGGATCCACGAGTGTCATTGCATGTGTGTTCTTTTCACAAACCATATATGGATCCAACATCGTCATTGCATGTGTGTCCTTTTCATTAACCACAACTAGTGTCATTGCATGTCTGTTCTTTTCATAAACCACATGGATCCACCCGTGTCATGGCATGTGTGTTCTTTTAATAAACCACAGCTAGAGTCACTTGATGTGTGTTCTTTTCATAAACCACAACTAGAGTCATTGCATGTGTGTTCTTTTCACAAACCACATATGGATCCACCAGTGTCATTGCATATGTGTTATTTTCATTAACCACAGCTAGAGTCATTGCATGTCTATTCTTTTCGCAAACCACATGGATCCACCAGTGTCATTGCATGTGTGTTCTTTTAATAAACCACAAATGGAGTCATTGCATGTGTGTTATTTTCACAAACCACATATGGATCCACTAGTGTCATTGCATGTGTGTTCTTCTCATTAACCACAGCTAGTCATTTCATGTGTGTTCTTTTCACAAACTACATATGGATCCACGAGTGACATTGCATGTGTGTTCTTTTCACAAACCATATATGGATCCACCAGTGTCATTGCATGTGTGTCCTTTTCATTAACCACAACTAGAGTCATTGCATGTCTGTTCTTTTCACAAACCACATGGATCCACCATTGTCATTGCATGTGTGTTCTTTTAATAAACCATAGCTAGAGTCACTTGATGTGTGTTCTTTTCAAAAACCACAACTAGAGTCATTGCATGTGTGTTCTTTTCACAAACAACATATGGATCCACTAGCGTCATTGCATGTGTGTTCTTTTCATTAACCACAACTGGAGTCATTGCAATGTCTGTTCTTTTCACAAACCCCATGGATACACCAATGTCATTGCATGTGTGTTCTTTTAATAAACCACAGCAAGAGACATTGCATGTGTGTTCTTTTCACAAACCACATATGGATCCACCAGTGTCATTGCATGTGTTTTTTTTTATTAACCACAGCTAGAGTCATTTCATGTGTGTTCTTTTCACAAACCACATATGGATCCACCAGTGTCATTGCATGTATGTTCTTTTCACAAACCACATTTGGATCCACAAGTGTCATTGCATGTGTGTTATTTTCACTAACCACATATGGATCCCCAAGTTTCATTGCATGTGTGTTCTTTTCATTAACCACAGATAGACTCATTGCATGTCTGTTCTTTTCACAAACCACATGGATCCACCAGTATCATTGCATGTGTGTTCTTTTAATAAACTACAACTAGAGTCAATGCATGTGTGTTCTTTTCACAAACTACATATGGATCCACCAGTGTCATTGCATGTGTGTTCTTTTAATATACCACAAGTAGAGTCATTGCATGTGTGTTCTTTTCACAAAACACGTATGGATCCACCAGTGTCATTGCATGTGTGTTCTTTTCATTAACCACGGCTAGAGATATTTCACGTGTGTTCTTTTCACAAACCACATATGGATTCACCAGTGTCATTTCATGTGTGTTCTTTTCACAAACCACATATGGATCCACTAGTGTCATTGCATGTATGTTCTTTTCACAAACCACATTTGGATCCACAAGTGTCATTGCATGTGTGTTATTTTCACTAACCACATATGGATCCCCAAGTATCATTGCATGTGTGTTCTTTTAATTAACCACAGATAGACTCATTGCATGTCTATTCTTTTCACAAATCACATGGATCCACCAGTATCATTGCATGTGTGTTCTTTTAGTAAACTACAACTAGAGTCATTGCATGTATGTTCTTTTCACAAAGCACATATGGATCCACCAGTGTCATTGCATGTGTGTTCTTCTCATTAACCACAGCTAGAGTCATTTCATGTGTGTTCTTTTCACAAACCACATATGGATCCACGAGTGTCATTGCATGTGTGTTCTTTTCACAAACCATATATGGATCCACCAGTGTCATTGCATGTGTGTTCTTTTCACAAACCACATATGGATCCACCAGTGTCATTGCATGTGTGTTCTTTTCACAAACCACATATGGATCCACCAGTGTCATTGCATGTATATTCTTTTCACAAACCACATATGGATCCACAAGTGTGATTTCATGTGTGTTATTTTCACTAACCACATATGGATCCCCTAGTGTCATTGCATGTGTGTTCTTTTCATTAACCACAGATAGAGTCATTACATGTCTGTTCTTTTCACGAACCACATGGATCCACCAGTATCATTGCATGTGTGTTCTTTTAATATACCACAACTAGAGTCATTGCATGTGTGTTCTTTTCACAAAACACGTATGGATCCACCAGTGTCATTGCATGTGTGTTCTTTTCATTAACCACGGCGAGAGATTTTTCATGTGTGTTCTTTTCACAAAACCACATATGGATCCACCAGTCACAAACCACATATGGATCCACCCGTGTCATTGCATGTGTGTTCTTTTCACAAACCACATATGGATCCACCAGTGTCATTTCATGTGTGTTCTTTTCACAAACCACATATGGATCCACCAGTGTCATTGCATGTATGTTCTTTTCACAAACCACATTTGGATCCACAAGTGTCATTGCATGTGTGTTATTTTCACTAACCACATATGGATCCCCAAGTGTCATTGCATGTGTGTTCTTTTCATTAACCACAGATAGACTCATTGCATGTTTGTTCTTTTCACAAACCACATGGATCCACCGGTATCATTGCATGTGTGTTCTTTTAGTAAACTACAACTAGAGTCATTGCATGTGTGTTCTTTTCACAAACCACATATGGATCCACTAGTGTCATTGCATGTGTGTTCTTCTCATTAACCACAGCTCGAGTCATTGCATGTGTGTTCTTATCATTAACCACAGCTAGAGTCATTTCATGTGTGCTCTTTTCACAAATCACATATGGATCCACCAGTATCATTGCATGTGTGTTCTTTTCACAAACCACATATGGATCCACCAGAGTCATTGCATGTCTGTTCTTTTCATAGACCACATATGGATCCACTAGTGACATTGCATGTGTGTTCTTTTCAGAAACCACATATGGATCCACCAGTGTCATTGCATGTGTGTTCTTTTCACAAACCACATATGGATCCACAAGTGTCTTTGCATGTGTGTTCTTTTCATTAACCACAGCTAGAGTTATTGCATGTCTGTTCTTTTCACAAACCACATGGATCCACAAGTGTCATTGCATGTTTGTTCTTTTAATAAACCACAACTAGAGACATTGCATGTGTGTTCTTTTCACAAACCACATATGGATCCACCAGTGTCATTGCATGTGTTTTTTTTATTAACCACAGCTAGAGTCATTTCATGTGTGTTCTTTTCACAAACCACATATGGATCCACCAGTGTCATTGCATGTATGTTCTTTTCACAAACCACATTTGGATCCACAAGTGTCATTGCATGTGTGTTATTTACACTAACCACATATGGATCCCCAAGTTTCATTGCATGTGTGGTCTTTTCATTAACCACAGATAGACTCATTGCATGTCTGTTCTTTTCACAAACCACATGGATCCACCAGTATCATTGCATGTGTGTTCTTTTAATAAACTACAACTAGAGTCATTACATGTGTGTTCTTTTCACAAACTACATATGGATCCACCAGTGTCATTGCATGTGTGTTCTTTTAATATACCACAAGTAGAGTCATTGCATGTGTGTTCTTTTCACAAAACACGTATGGATCCACCAGTGTCATTGCATGTGTGTTCTTTTCATTAACCACGGCTAGAGATATTTCACGTGTGTTCTTTTCACAAACCACATATGGATCCACCAGTGTCATTGCATGTGTGTTCTTTTCACAAACCACATATGGATCCACCAGTGTCATTGTATGTGTGTTCTTTTCACAAACCACATATGGATCCACCAGTGTCATTTCATGTGTGTTCTTTTCACAAACAACATATGGATCCACCAGTGTCATTGCATGTATGTTCTTTTCACAAACCACATTTGGATCCACAAGTGTCATTGCATGTGTGTTATTTTCACAAACCACATATGGATCCACAAGTGTCATTGCACGTGTGTTATTTTCACTAACCACATATGGATCCCCTAGTGTCATTGCATGTGTGTCCTTTTCATTAACCACAGATAGAGTCATTACATGTCTGTTCTTTTCACGAACCACATGGATCCACCAGTATCATTGCATGTGTGTTCTTTTAATAAACTACAACTAGAGTCATTGTATGTGTGTTCATTTCACAAAACACATATGGATCCACAAGTGTCATTTCATTTGTGTTCTTTTCACAAACATATGGATCCCCTAGTGTCATTGCATGTGTGTTATTTTCATTACCCACAGATAGAGTCATTGCATGTCTGTTCTTTTCACAAACCACATGGACCCACCAGTGTCATTGCATGTGTGTTCTTTTAATATAACACAACTAGAGTCATTGCATGTGTGTTCTTTCCAAAAAACACGTATGGATCCACCAGTGTCATTGCATGTGTGTTCTTTTCATTAACCACGACTAGAGATATTTCATGTGTGTTCTTTTCAGAAACCACATATGGATCCACTAGTGTCATTGCATGTGTGTTCTTTTCACAAACCACATATGGATCCACCAGTGTCATTGCATGTGTGTTCTTTTCACAAACCACATATGGATCTACCAGTGTCATTTCATGTGTGTTCTTTTCACAAACCACATATGGATCCACCAGTGTCATTGCATGTAAGTTCTTTTCACAAACCACATTTTGATCCACAAGTGTCATTGCATGTGTGTTATTTTCACTAACCACATATGGATCCCCTAGTGTCATTGCATGTGTGTTCTTTTCATTAACCACAGATAGAGTCATTACATGTCTGTTCTTTTCATGAACCACATGGATCCACCAGTATCATTGCATTTGTTTTCTTTTAATAAACTACAACTAGAGTCATTGTATGTGTGTTATTTTCACAAACCACATATGGATCCACAAGTGTCATTTCATTTGTGTTCTTTTCACAAACATATGGATCCCCTAGTGTCATTGCATGTGTGTTATTTTCATTACCCACAGATAGGGTCATTGCATGTCTGTTCTTTTCACAAACCATATATGGATCCACCAGTGTCATTGCATGTGTGTTCTTTTCAATAACCATAGTTAGAGTCATTGCATGTCTGTTCTTTTCACAAACCACATGGATCCACCAATGTCATTGCATGTGTGTGCTTTTAATAAACCATAGCTAGAGTCACTTGATGTGTTATCTTTTCATAAACCACAACTGCATGTGTGTTCTTTTCACAAACCACATATGGATCCACCAGTGTCATTGCATATGTGTTCTTTTCATTAACCATAGCTAGAGTCATTGCATGTGTGTTCTTATCATTAACCACAGCTAGAGTCATTTCATGTGTGTTCTTTTCACAAATCACATATGGATCCACCAGTGTCATTGCATGTGTGTTCTTTTCACAAACCACATATGGATCCACCAGAGTCATTGCATGTCTGTTCTTTTGATAGACCACATATGGATCCACT
The DNA here is from genome assembly GCA_023614405.1 of Avena insularis. Taxonomy (NCBI): domain Eukaryota; kingdom Viridiplantae; phylum Streptophyta; class Magnoliopsida; order Poales; family Poaceae; genus Avena; species Avena insularis. The sequence goes on from JAJUPC010000420.1 coordinate 151,526, forward strand.
AGTGACATGGCATGTGTGTTCTTTTCAGAAACCACATATGGATCCACCAGTGTCATTGCATGTGTGTTCTTTTCATCAACCACATATGGATCCACTAGTGACATTGCATGTGTGTTCTTTTCACAAACCACATATGGATCCACCAGTGTCATTGCATGTGTGTTCTTTTCACAAACCACATATGGATCCACCAGTGTCATTGCATGTCTGTTCTTTTCACAAACCACATATGGATCCACAAGTGTCATTGCATGTGTGTTATTTTCACTAACCACATATGGATCCCCTAGTGTCATTGCATGCGTGTTCTTTTCATTAACCACAGATAGAGTCATTACATGTCTGTTGTTTTCACGAACCACATGGATCCACCAGTATCATTGCATGTGTGTTCTTTTAATAAACTACAACTAGAGTCATTGTATGTGTGTTCTTTTCACAAACCACATATGGATCCACAAGTGTAATTTCATTTGTGTTCTTTTCACAAACATATGGATCCCCTAGTGTCATTGCATGTGTGTTATTTTCATTACCCACAGATAGAGTCATTGCATGTCTGTTCTATTCACAAACCACATGGATCCACCAGTGTCATTGCATGTGTGTTCTTTTAATATACCACAACTAGAGTCATTGCATGTGTGTTATTTTCACAAACCATATATGGATCCACCAGTGTCATTGCATGTGTGTTCTTTTCATTAACCACAGCTAGAGATATTTAATGTGTGTTCTTTTCACAAACCACATATGGATCCACCAGTGTCATTGCATGTGTGTTCTCTTCACAAACCACATATGGATCCACCAGTGTCATTGCATGTGTGTTCTTTTCACAAACCACATATGGATCCACCAGTGTCATTTCATGTGTGTTCTTTTCACAAACCACATATGGATCCACCAGTGTCATTGCATGTATGTTCTTTTCACAAACCACATTTGGATCCACAAGTGTCATTGCATGTGTGTTATTTTCACTAACCACATATGGATCCCCAAGTTTCATTGCATGTGTGTTCTTTTCATTAACCACAGATAGACTCATTGCATGTCTGTTCTTTTCACAAACCACATGGATCCACCAGTATCATTGCATGTGTGTTCTTTTAATAAACTACAACTAGAGTCATTGCATGTGTGTTCTTTTCACAAAGCACATATGGATCCACCAGTGTCATTGCATGTGTGTTCTTCTCATTAACCACAGCTAGAGTCATTTCATGTGTGTTCTTTTCACAAACCACATATGGATCCACGAGTGTCATTGCATGTGTGTTCTTTTCACAAACCATATATGGATCCACCAGTGTCATTGCATGTGTGTTCTTTTCACAAACCACATATGGATCCACCAGTGTCATTGCATGTGTGTTCTTTTCACAAACCACATATGGATCCACCAGTGTCATTGCATGTGTGTTCTTTTCACAAACCACATATGGATCTACCAGTGTCATTGCATGTATATTCTTTTCACAAACCACATATGGATCCACAAGTGTCATTTCATGTGTGTTATTTTCACTAACCACATATGGATCCCCTAGTGTCATTGCATGTGTGTTCTTTTCATTAACCACAGATAGAGTCATTACATGTCTGTTCTTTTCACGAACCACATGGATCCACCAGTATCATTGCATGTGTGTTCTTTTAATATACCACAACTAGAGTCATTGCATGTGTGTTCTTTTCACAAAACACGTATGGATCCACCAGTGTCATTGCATGTGTGTTCTTTTCATTAACCACGGCTAGAGATATTTCATGTGTGTTCTTTTCACAAACCACATATGGATCCACCAGTCACAAACCACATATGGATCCACCAGTGTCATTGCATGTGTGTTCTTTTCACAAACCACATATGGATCCACCAGTGTCATTTCATGTGTGTTCTTTTCACAAACCACATATGGATCCACCAGTGTCATTGCATGTATGTTCTTTTCACAAACCACATTTGGATCCACAAGTGTCATTGCATGTGTGTTATTTTCACTAACCACATATGGATCCCCAAGTGTCATTGCATGTGTGTTCTTTTCATTAACCACAGATAGACTCATTGCATGTTTGTTCTTTTCACAAACCACATGGATCCACCGGTATCATTGCATGTGTGTTCTTTTAGTAAACTACAACTAGAGTCATTGCATGTGTGTTCTTTTCACAAACCACATATGGATCCACTAGTGTCATTGCATGTGTGTTCTTTTCATTAACCACGGCTAGAGATATTTAATGTGTGTTCTTTTCACAAACCACATATGGATCCACCAGTGTCATTGCATGTGTGTTCTCTTCACAAACCACATATGGATCCACCAGTGTCATTGCATGTGTGTTCTTTTCACAAACCACATATGGATCCACCAGTGTCATTTCATGTGTGTTCTTTTCACAAACCACATATGGATCCACCAGTGTCATTGCATGTATGTTCTTTTCACAAACCACATTTGGATCCACAAGTGTCATTGCATGTGTGTTATTTTCACTAACCACATATGGATCCCCAAGTTTCATTGCATGTGTGTTCTTTTCATTAACCACAGATAGACTCATTGCATGTCTGTTCTTTTCACAAACCACATGGATCCACCAGTATCATTGCATGTGTGTTCTTTTAATAAACTACAACTAGAGTCATTGCATGTGTGTTCTTTTCACAAAGCACATATGGATCCACCAGTGTCATTGCATGTGTGTTCTTCTCATTAACCACAGCTAGAGTCATTTCATGTGTGTTCTTTTCACAAACCACATATGGATCCACGAGTGTCATTGCATGTGTGTTCTTTTCACAAACCATATATGGATCCACCAGTGTCATTGCATGTGTGTTCTTTTCACAAACCACATATGGATCCACCAGTGTCATTGCATGTGTGTTCTTTTCACAAACCACATATGGATCTACCAGTGTCATTGCATGTATATTCTTTTCACAAACCACATATGGATCCACAAGTGTCATTTCATGTGTGTTATTTTCACTAACCACATATGGATCCCCTAGTGTCATTGCATGTGTGTTCTTTTCATTAACCACAGATAGAGTCATTACATGTCTGTTCTTTTCACGAACCACATGGATCCACCAGTATCATTGCATGTGTGTTCTTTTAATATACCACAACTAGAGTCATTGCATGTGTGTTCTTTTCACAAAACACGTATGGATCCACCAGTGTCATTGCATGTGTGTTCTTTTCATTAACCACGGCGAGAGATTTTTCATGTGTGTTCTTTTCACAAAACCACATATGGATCCACCAGTCACAAACCACATATGGATCCACCCGTGTCATTGCATGTGTGTTCTTTTCACAAACCACATATGGATCCACCAGTGTCATTTCATGTGTGTTCTTTTCACAAACCACATATGGATCCACCAGTGTCATTGCATGTATGTTCTTTTCACAAACCACATTTGGATCCACAAGTGTCATTGCATGTGTGTTATTTTCACTAACCACATATGGATCCCCAAGTGTCATTGCATGTGTGTTCTGTTCATTAACCACAGATAGACTCATTGCATGTTTGTTCTTTTCACAAACCACATGGATCCACCGGTATCATTGCATGTGTGTTCTTTTACTATACCACAACTAGAGTCATTGCATGTGTGTTCTTTTCACAAACCACATATGGATCCACTAGTGTCATTGCATGTGTGTTCTTCTCATTAACCACAGCTCGAGTCATTGCATGTGTGTTCTTATCATTAACCACAGCTAGAGTCATTTCATGTGTGCTCTTTTCACAAATCACATATGGATCCACCAGTATCATTGCATGTGTGTTCTTTTCACAAACCACATATGGATCCACCAGAGTCATTGCATGTCTGTTCTTTTCATAGACCACATATGGATCCACTAGTGACATTGCATGTGTGTTCTTTTCAGAAACCACATATGGATCCACTAGTGTCATTGCATGTGTGTTCTTTTCACAAACCACATATGGATCCACAAGTGTCTTTGCATGTGTGTTCTTTTCATTAACCACAGCTAGAGTTATTGCATGTCTGTTCTTTTCACAAACCACATGGATCCACAAGTGTCATTGCATGTTTGTTCTTTTAATAAACCACAACTAGAGACATTGCATGTGTGTTCTTTTCACAAACCACATATGGATCCACCAGTGTCATTGCATGTGTTTTTTTTATTAACCACATCTAGAGTCATTTCATGTGTGTTCTTTTCACAAACCACATATGGATCCACCAGTGTCATTGCATGTATGTTCTTTTCACAAACCACATTTGGATCCACAAGTGTCATTGCATGTGTGTTATTTACACTAACCACATATGGATCCCCAAGTTTCATTGCATGTGTGGTCTTTTCATTAACCACAGATAGACTCATTGCATGTCTGTTCTTTTCACAAACCACATGGATCCACCAGTATCATTGCATGTGTGTTCTTTTAATAAACTACAACTAGAGTCATTACATGTGTGTTCTTTTCACAAACTACATATGGATCCACCAGTGTCATTGCATGTGTGTTCTTTTAATATACCACAAGTAGAGTCATTGCATGTGTGTTCTTTTCACAAAACACGTATGGATCCACCAGTGTCATTGCATGTGTGTTCTTTTCATTAACCACGGCTAGAGATATTTCACGTGTGTTCTTTTCACAAACCACATATGGATCCACCAGTGTCATTGCATGTGTGTTCTTTTCACAAACCACATATGGATCCACCAGTGTCATTGTATGTGTGTTCTTTTCACAAACCACATATGGATCCACCAGTGTCATTTCATGTGTGTTCTTTTCACAAACAACATATGGATCCACCAGTGTCATTGCATGTATGTTCTTTTCACAAACCACATTTGGATCCACAAGTGTCATTGCATGTGTGTTATTTTCACAAACCACATATGGATCCCCAAGTGTCATTGCATGTGTGTTCTTTTCATTAACCACAGATAGACTCATTGCATGTCTGTTCTTTTCACAAACCACATGGATCCACCAGTATCATTGCATGTGTGTGCTTTTAGTAAACTACAACTAGAGTCATTGCATGTTTGTTCTTTTCACAAACCACATATGGATCCACTAGTGTCATTGCATGTGTGTTCTTCTTATTAACCACAACTAGAGTCATTTCATGTGTGTTCTTTTCACAAACCACATATGGATCCACGAGTGTCATTGCATGTGTGTTCTTTTCACAAACCATATATGGATCCACCAGTGTCATTGCATGTGTGTCCTTTTCATTAACCACAACTAGAGTCATTGCATGTCTGTTATTTTCACAAACCACATGGATCCACCAGTGTCATTGCATGTGTGTTCTTTTAATAAACCATAGCTAGAGTCACTTGATGTGTGTTCTTTTCAAAAACCACAACTAGAGTCATTGCATGTGTGTTCTTTTCACAAACAACATATGGATCCACTAGCGTCATTGCATGTGTGTTCTTTTCATTAACCACAACTGGAGTCATTGCAATGTCTGTTCTTTTCACAAACCCCATGGATACACCAATGTCATTGCATGTGTGTTCTTTTAATAAACCACAGCAAGAGTCACTTGATGTGTGTTCTTTTTATAAACCAAAACTAGAGTCATTGCATGTGTGTTCTTTTCACAAACCACATATGGATCCACAAGTGTCTTTGCATGTGTGTTCTTTTCATTAACCACAACTAGAGTTATTGCATGTCTGTTCTTTTCACAAACCACATGGATCCACAAGTGTCATTGCATGTTTGTTCTTTTAATAAACCACAACTAGAGACATTGCATGTGTGTTCTTTTCACAAACCACATATGGATCCACCAGTGTCATTGCATGTGTTTTTTTTATTAACCACAGCTAGAGTCATTTCATGTGTGTTCTTTTCACAAACCACATATGGATCCACCAGTGTCATTGCATGTATGTTCTTTTCACAAACCACATTTGGATCCACAAGTGTCATTGCATGTGTGTTATTTACACTAACCACATATGGATCCCCAAGTTTCATTGCATGTGTGGTCTTTTCATTAACCACAGATAGACTCATTGCATGTCTGTTCTTTTCACAAACCACATGGATCCACCAGTATCATTGCATGTGTGTTCTTTTAATAAACTACAACTAGAGTCATTACATGTGTTCTTTTCACAAACTACATATGGATCCACCAGTGTCATTGCATGTGTGTTATTTTAATATACCACAAGTAGAGTCATTGCATGTGTGTTCTTTTCACAAACCACATGGATCCACCAGTGTCATTGCATGTGTGTTCTTTTCATTAATCACAGCCAGAGTCATTTCATGTGTGTTCTTTTCACAAACCACATATGGATCCACCAGTGTCATTGCATGTGTGTTCTTTTCACAAACCACATATGGATCCACCAGTGTCATTGTATGTGTTCTTTTCACAAACCACATATGGATCCACCAATGTCATTTCATGTGTGTTCTTTTCATAAACAACATATGGATCCACCAGTGTCATTGCATGTATGTTCTTTTCACAAACCACATTTGGATCCACAAGTGTCATTGCATGTGTGTTATTTTCACTAACCACATATGGATCCCCAAGTATCATTGCATGTGTGTTCTTTTCAAAAACCACAGATAGAGTCATTGCATGTCTTTTCTTTTCGCAAACCACATGGATCCACCAGTGTCATTGCATGTGTGTTATTTTAATAAACCACAACTAGAGTCATTGCATGTTGTGTTCTTTTCACAAACCACATATGGATCCACTAGTGTCTTTGCATGTGTGTTCTTTTCATTAACCACAGCTAGAGTCATTTCATGTGTGTTCTTTTCACAAACCACATATGGATCCACGAGTGTCATTGCATGTTTGTTCTTTTCACAAACCACATATGGATCCACCAGAGTCATTGCATGTCTGTTCTTTTCTTAACCACACAACAGAAGTCATTTGCATGTGTGTTATTTTCAGAAACCACATATGGATCCACAACAGTTCATTGCATGTGTGTTCTTTTCATTAACCACAGATAGAGTCATTGCATGTCTGTTCTTTTCACAAACCACATGGATCCACTAGTATCATTGCATGTGTGTTCTTTTAATAAACTACAACTAGAGTCATTGCATGTGCGTTCTTTTCACAAACCACATATGGATCCACCAGTGTCATTGCATGTGTGTTCTTTTAATTAACCATAGCTAGAGTATTGGATGTCTGTTCTTTTCATAAACCAAACTAGAGTCATTGCATGTGTGTTCTTTTCACAAACCACATATGGATCCACAAGTGTCATTGCATGTGTGTTCTTTCATTAACCACAACTAGAGTCATTGCATGTGTGTTCTTTTCACAACCACATATGGATCCACCAGTGTCATTGCATGTGTGTTCTTTTCACAAACCACATATGGATCCGCCAGTGTCATTGCATGTATGTTCTTTTCACAAACCACATATGGATCCACAAGTGTCATTGCATGTGTGTTCTTTTTATTAACCACAGCTAGAGTCATTTCATGTGTGTTCTTTTCACAAGCCACATATGGATCCACTAGTGTCATTGCATGTATGTTCTTTTCACAAACCACATATGGATCCACAAGTATCATTGCATGTGTGTTATTTTCACTAACCACATATGGATCCCCAAGTTTCATTGCATGTGTGTTCTTTTCATTAACCACAGATAGACTCATTGCATGTCTGTTCTTTTCACAAACCACATGGATCCACCAGTATCATTGCATGTGTGTTCTTTTAATAAACCACAACTAGAGTCATTGCATGTGTGTTCTTTTCACAAACTACATATGGATCCACCAGTGTCATTGCATGTGTGTTCTTCTCATTAACCATACCTAGAGTCATTTCATGTGTGTTCTTTTCACAAACCACATATGGATCCACGAGTGTCATTGCATGTGTGTTCTTTTCACAAACCATATATGGATCCACCAGTATCATTGCATGTGTGTTCTTTTCACAAACCACATATGGATCCACCAGTGTCATTTCATGTGTGTTATTTTCACAAACAACATATGGATCCGCCAGTGTCATTGCATGTATGTTCTTTTCACAAACCACATATGGCTCCACAAGTGTGATTGCATGTGTGTTATTTTCACTAACCACATATGGATCCCCTATGTCATTGCATGTGTGTCCTTTTAATTAACCACAGATAGAGTCATTACATGTCTGTTCTTTTCACGAACCACATGGATCCACCAGTATCATTGCATGTGTGTTCTTTTAATAAACTACAACTAGAGTCATTGTATGTGTGTTCTTTTCACAAACCACATATGGATCCAAAAGTGTCATTTCATTTGTGTTCTTTTCACAAACATATGGATCCCCTAGTGTCATTGCATGTGTGTTATTTTCATTACCCATAGATAGAGTCATTGCATGTCAGTTCTTTTCACAAACCACATGGATCCACCAGTGTCATTGCATGTGTGTTCTTTTAGTAAACTACAACTAGAGTCATTGCATGTGTGTTCTTTTCACAAACCACATATGGATCCACTAGTGTCATTGCATGTGTGTTCTTCTCATTAACCACAGCTAGAGTCATTTCATGTGTGTTCTTTTCACAAACCACATATGGATCCACGAGTTTCATTGCATGTGTGTTCTTTTCACAAACCATATATGGATCCACCAGTGTCATTGCATGTGTGTTCTTTTCATTAACCACAACCAGTGTCATTGCATGTCTGTTCTTTTCATAAACAACATGGATCCACCAGTGTCATTGCATGTGTGTTCTTTTAAACCACAAAGAGTCACTTGATGTGTGTTCTTTTCATAAACCACAACTAGAGTCATTGCATGTGTGTTATTTACACAAACCACATATGGATCCACCAGTGTCATTGCATATGTGTTATTTTATTAACCACAGCTAGAGTCATTGCATGTCTATTCTTTTCGCAAACCACATGGATCCACCAGTGTCATTGCATGTGTGCTCTTTTAATAAACCACAAATGGAGTCATTGCATGTGTGTTCTTTTCACAAACCACATATAGATCCACCAGTGTCATTGCATGTGTGTTCTTTACATTAACCACAGCTAGTCATTTCATGTGTGTTCTTTTCACAAACTACATATGGATCCACCAGTGTCATTGCATGTGTGTTCTTTTCACAAACCATATATGGATCCACCAGTGTCATTGCATGTGTGTTATTTTCATGAACCACAACTAGAGTCATTGCATGTCTGTTCTTTTCACAAACCACATGGATCCACCATTGTCATTGCATGTGTGTTCTTTTAATAAACCATAGCTAGAGTCACTTGATGTGTGTTCTTTTCAAAAACCACAATAGAGTCATTGCATGTGTGTTCTTTTCACAAACAACATATGGATCCACTAGCGTCATTGCATGTGTGTTATTTTCATTAACCACAACTGGAGTCATTGCAATGTTTGGTCTTTTCACAAACCCCATGGATACACCAATGTCATTGCATGTGTGTTCTTTTAATAAACCACAACAAGAGTCACTTGATGTGTGTTCTTTTTATAAACCAAAACTAGAGTCATTGCATGTGTGTTCTTTTCACAAACGACATATGGATCCACAAGTGTCTTTGCATGTGTGTTCTTTTCATTAACCACAGCTAGAGTTATTGCATGTCGGTTCTTTCCACAAACCACATGGATCCACAAGTGTCATTGCATGTTTGTTCTTTTACTAAACCACAACTAGAGACATTGCATGTGTGTTCTTTTCACAAACCACATATGGATCCACCAGTGTCATTGCATGTGTGTTCTTTTTATTAACCACAGCTAGAGTCATTTCATGTGTGTTCTTTTCACAAACCACATATGGATCCACCAGTGTCATTGCATGTATGTTCTTTTCACAAACCACATTTGGATCCACAAGTGCCATTGCATGTGTGTTATTTTCACTAACCACATATGGATCCCCAAGTTTCATTGCATGTGTGTTATTTTCATGAACCACAGATAGACTCATTGCATGTCTGTTCTTTTCACAAACCACATGGATCCACCAGTATCATTGCATGTGTGTTCTTTTAATAAACAACAACTAGAGTCATTGCATGTGTGTTCTTTTCACAAACTACATATGGATCCACCAGTGTCATTGCATGTGTGTTCTTCTCATTAACCATAGCTAGAGTCATTTCATGTGTGTTCTTTTCACAAACCACATATGGATCCACGAGTGTCATTGCATGTGTGTTCTTTTCACAAACCATATATGGATCCACCAGTGTCATTGCATGTGTGTTCTTTTCACAAACCACATATGGATCCACTAGTGTCATTGCATGTGTGTTCTTTTCACAAACCACATATGGATCCGCCAGTGTCATTGCATGTATGTTCTTTTCACAAACCACATATGGATCCACAAGTGTCATTGCATGTGTGTTCTTTTTATTAACCACAGCTAGAGTCATTTCATGTGTGTTATTTTCACAAACCACATATGGATCCACCAGTGTCATTGCATGTATGTTCTTTTCACAAACCACATTTGGATCCACAAGTGTCATTGCATGAGTGTTATTTTCACTAACCACATATGGATCCCCAAGTTTCATTGCATGTGTGTTCTTTTCATTAACCACAGATAGACTCATTGCATGTCTGTTCTTTTCACAAACCACATGGATCCACCAGTATCATTGCATGTGTGTTCTTTTAAATAACTACAACTAGAGTCATTGCATGTGTGTTCTTTTCACAAACTACATATGGATCCACCAGTGTCATTGCATGTGTGTTCATCTCATTAACCATAGCTAGAGTCATTTCATGTGTGTTATTTTCACAAACCACATATGGATCCACGAGTGTCATTGCATGTGTGTTATTTTCACAAACTATATATGGATCCACCAATGTCATTGCATGTGTGTTCTTTTCACAAACCACATATGGATCCACCAGTGTCATTGCATGTGTGTTCTTTTCACAAACCACATATGGATCCGCCAGTGTCATTGCATGTATGTTGTTTTCACAAACCACATATGGATCCACAAGTGTCATTGCACGTGTGTCCTTTTCATTAACCACAGATAGAGTCATTACATGTGTTCTTTTCACGAACCACATGGATCCACCAAGAGTCATTGTATGTGTGTTGTTTTCACAAACCACATATGGATCCAAAAGTGTCATTTCATTTGTGTTATTTTCACAAACATATGGATCCCCAAGTGTCATTGCATGTGTGTTATTTTCATTACCCACAGATAGAGTCATTGCATGTCTGTTCTTTTCACAAACCACATGGATCCACCAGTGTCATTGCATGTGTGTTCTTTTAATATACCACAACTAGAGTCATTGCATGCGTGTTCTTTTCACAAAACACGGATGGATCCACCAGTGTCATTGCATGTGTGTTCTTTTCATTAACCACGGCTAGAGATAGTTCACGTGCGTTCTTTTCACAAACCACATATGGATCCACCAGTGTCATTGCATGTATGTTCTTTTCACAAACCACATATAGATCCACCAGTGTCATTGTATGTGTGTTCTTTACACAAACCACATATGGATCCACCGGTGTCATTTCATGTGTGTTCTTTTCACAAACCACATATGGATCCACCAGTGTCATTGCATGTATGTTCTTTTCACAAACCACATTTGGATCCACAAGTGTCATTGCATGTGTGTTATTTTCACTAACCACATATGGATCCCCAAGTGTCATTGCATGTGTGTTCTTTTCATTAACCATAGATAGACTCATTGCATGTCTGTTCTTTTCACAAACCACATGGATCCACCAGTATCATTGCATGTGTGTTCTTTTAGTAAACTACAACTAGAGTCATTGCATGTGTGTTCTTTTCACAAACCACATATGGATCCACTAGTGTCATTGCATGTGTCTTCTTCTCATTAACCACAGCTAGAGTCATTTCATGTGTGTTCTTTTCACAAACCACATATGGATCCACCAGTGTCATTGCATGTATGTTCTTTTCACAAACCATATATGGATCCACCAGTGTCATTGCATGTGTGTCCTTTTCATTAACCACAACTAGAGTCATTGCATGTCTGTTCTTTTCACAAACCACATGGATCCACCATTGTCATTGCATGTGTGTTCTTTTAATAAACCATAGCTAGAGTCACTTGATGTGTGTTCTTTTCAAAAACCACAACTAGAGTCATTGCATGTGTGTTATTTTCATAAACAACATATGGATCCACTAGCGTCATTGCATGTTTGTTCTTTTCATTAACCACAACTGGAGTCATTGCAATGTCTGTTCTTTTCACAAACCCCATGGATACACCAATGTCATTGCATGTGTGTTCTTTTAATAAACCACGGCAAGAGTCACTTGATGTGTGTTCTTTTTATAAACCAAAACTAGAGTCATTGCATGTGTGTTCTTTTCACAAACCACATATGGATCCACAAGTGTCTTTGCATGTGTGTTCTTTTCATTAACCACAGCTAGAGTTATTGCATGTCTGTTCTTTTCACAAACCACATGGATCCACAAGTGTCATTGCATGTTTGTTCTTTTAATAAACCACAACTAGAGACATTGCATGTGTGTTCTTTTCACAAACCACATATGGATCCACCAGTGTCATTGCATGTGTGTTTTTTTATTAACCACAGCTAGAGTCATTTCATGTGTGTTCTTTTCACAAACCACATATGGATCCACCAGTGTCATTGCATGTATGTTCTTTTCACAAACCACATTTGGATCCACAAGTGTCATTGCATGTGTGTTATTTTCACTAACCACATATGGATCCCCAAGTTTCATTGCATGTGTGGTCTTTTCATTAACCACGGATAGAATCATTGCATGTCTGTTCTTTTCACAAAACACATGGATCCACCAGTATCATTGCATGTGTGTTCTTTTAATAAACTACAACTAGAGTCATTGCATGTGTGTTCTTTTCACAAACTACATATGGATCCACCAGTGTCATTGCATGTGTGTTCCTTTAATATACCACAAGTAGAGTCATTGCATGTGTGTTCTTTTCACAAAACACGTATGGATCCCCAAGTGTCATTGCATGTGTGTTCTTTTCATTAACCACAGATAGACTCATTGCATGTCTGTTCTTTTCACAAACCACATGGATCCACCAGTATCATTGCATGTGTGTGCTTTTAGTAAACTACAACTAGAGTCATTGCATGTGTGTTCTTTTCACAAACCACATATGGATCCACTAGTGTCATTGCATGTGTGTTCTTCTCATTAACCACAGCTAGAGTCATTTCATGTGTGTTCTTTTCACAAACCACATATGGATCCACGAGTGTCATTGCATGTGTGTTCTTTTCACAAACCATATATGGATCCACCAGTGTCATTGCATGTGTGTCCTTTTCATTAACCACAACTAGAGTCATTGCATGTCTGTTATTTTCACAAATCACATGGATCCACCAGTGTCAATGCATGTGTGTTCTTTTAATAAACCATAGCTAGAGTCACTTGATGTGTGTTCTTTTCAAAAACCACAACTAGAGTCATTGCATGTGTGTTCTTTTCACAAACAACATATGGATCCACTAGCGTCATTGCATGTGTGTTCTTTTCATTAACCACAACTGGAGTCATTGCAATGTCTGTTCGTTTCACAAACCCCATGGATACACCAATGTCATTGCATGTGTGTTCTTTTAATAAACCACAACAAGAGTCACTTGATGTGTGTTCTTTTTATAAACCAAAACTAGAGTCATTGCATGTGTGTTCTTTTCACAAACCACATATGGATCCACAAGTGTCTTTGCATGTGTGTTCTTTTCATTAACCACAGCTAGAGTTATTGCATGTCTGTTCTTTTCACAAACCACATGGATCCACAAGTGTCATTGTTGTTTTTGTTCTTTTTAAAACTTCTAGCTAGTCATTGCATGTGTGTTCTTTTCACAAACTACATATGGATCCACCAGTGTCATTGCATGTGTGTTCTTCTCATTAACCATAGCTAGAGTCATTTCATGTGTGTTCTTTTCACAAACCACATATGGATCCACGAGTGTCATTGCATGTGTGTTCTTTTCAAAAAACATATATGGATCCACCAGTGTCATTGCATGTGTGTTCTTTTCACAAACCACATATGGATCCACCAGTGTCATTGCATGTGTGTTATTTTCACAAACCACATATGGATCCGCCAGTGTCATTGCATGTATGTTCTTTTCACAAACCACATATGGATCCACAAGTGTCATTTCATGTGTGTTCTTTTCACAAGCCACATATGGATCCACCAGTGTCATTGCATGTATGTTCTTGTCACAAACCACATTTGGATCCACAAGTATCATTGCATGTGTGTTATTTTCACTAACCACATATGGATCCCCAAGTTTCATTGCATGTGTGTTCTTTTCATTAACCACAGATAGACTCATTGCATGTCTGTTCTTTTCACAAACCACATGGATCCACCAGTATCATTGCATGTGTGTTCTTTTAATAAACCACAACTAGAGTCATTGCATGTGTGCTCTTTTCACAAACTACATATGGATCCACCAGTGTCATTGCATGTGTGTTCTTCTGATTAACCATACCTAGAGTCATTTCATGTGTGTTCTTTTCACAAACCACATATGGATCCACGAGTGTCATTGCATGTGTGTTCTTTTCACAAACCATATATGGATCCACCAGTATCAGTGCATGTGTGTTCTTTTCACAAACAACATATGGATCCACCAGTGTCATTGCATGTGTGTTCTTTTCACAAACCACATATGGATCCGCCAGTGTCATTGCATGTATGTTCTTTTCACAAAACACATATGGCTCCACAAGTGTGATTGCATGTGTGTTATTTTCACTAACCACATATGGATCCCCTATGTCATTGCATGTGTGTCCTTTTAATTAACCACAGATAGAGTCATTACATGTCTGTTCTTTTCACGAACCACATGGATCCACCAGTATCATTGCATGTGTGTTCTTTTAATAAACTACAACTAGAGTCATTGTATGTGTGTTCTTTTCACAAACCACATATGGATCCAAAAGTGTCATTTCATTTGTGTTCTTTTCACAAACATATGGATCCCCTAGTGTCATTGCATGTGCGTTATTTTCATTACCCATAGATAGAGTCATTGCATGTCTGTTCTTTTCACAAACCACATGGATCCACCAGTGTCATTGCATGTGTGTTCTTTTAGTAAACTACAACTAGAGTCATTGCATGTGTGTTCTTTTCACAAACCACATATGGATCCACTAGTGTCATTGCATGTGTGTTCTTCTCATTAACCACAGCTAGAGTCATTTCATGTGTGTTCTTTTCACAAACCACATATGGATCCATGAGTTTCATTGCATGTGTGTTCTTTTCACAAACCATATATGGATCCACCAGTGTCATTGCATGTGTGTTCTTTTCATTAACCACAACAAGTCTCATTGCATGTCTGTTCTTTTCATAAACAACATGGATCCACCAGTGTCATTGCATGTGTGTTCTTTTAATAAACCACAGCTAGAGTCACTTGATGTGTGTTCTTTTCATAAACCACAACTAGAGTCATTGCATGTGTGTTCTTTACACAAACCACATATGGATCCACCAGTGTCATTGCATATGTGTTATTTTATTAACCACAGCTAGAGTCATTGCATGTCTATTCTTTTCGCAAACCACATGGATCCACCAGTGTCATTGCATGTGTGCTCTTTTAATAAACCACAAATAGAGTCATTGCATGTGCGTTCTTTTCACAAACCACATATGGATCCACAAGTGTCATTGCATATGTGTTCTTTACATTAACCACAGCTAGAGTCATTTCATGTGTGTTCTTTTCACAAACCACATATGGATCCACCAGTGTCATTGAATGTGTGTTCTTTGCACAAACCATATATGGATCCACTAGTGTCATTGCATGTCCGTTATTTTCATTAACCACAACTAGAGTCATTGCATGTATGTTCTTTTCACAAACCACATGGATCCACCAATGTCATTGCATGTGTGTTCTTTTAATAAACCATAGCTATAGTCACTTGATGTGTTATCTTTTTCATAAACCACAACTACATGTATGTTCTTTTCACAAACCACATATGGATCCACCAGTGTCATTGCATATTTGTTATTTTCATTAACCACAGCTAGACTCATTGCATGTCTGTTCTTTTCACAAACCACATGGATCCACCAGTGTCATTGCATGTGTGTTCTTTTCATTAACCACAGCTAGTCATTTCATGTGTGTTCTTTTCACAAACCACATATGGATCCACCAGTGTCATTGCATGTATGTTCTTTTCACAAACCACATTTGGATCCACCAGTGCCATTGCATGTGTGTTATTTTCACTAACCACATATGGATCCCCAAGTTTCATTGCATGTGTGTTATTTTCATGAACCACAGATAGACTCATTGCATGTCTGTTCTTTTCACAAACCACATGGATCCACCAGTATCATTGCATGTGTGTTCTTTTAATAAACTACAACTAGAGTCATTGCATGTGTGTTCTTTTCACAAACTACATATGGATCCACCATTGTCATTGCATGTGTGTTCTTCTCATTAACCATAGCTAGAGTCATTTCATGTGTGTTCTTTTCACAAACCACATATGGATCCACGAGTGTCATTGCATGTGTGTTCTTTTCACAAACCATATATGGATCCACCAGTGTCATTGCATGTGTGTTCTTTTCACAAACAACATATGGATCCACTAGTGTCATTGCATGTGTGTTCTTTTCACAAACCACATATGGATCCGCCAGTGTCATTGCATGTATGTTCTTTTCACAAACCACATATGGATCCACAAGTGTCATTGCATGTGTGTTATTTTCACTAACCACATATGGATCCCCAAGTTTCATTGCATGTGTGTTCTTTTCATTAACCACAGATAGACTCATTGCATGTCTGTTCTTTTCACAAACCACATGGATCCACCAATGTCATTGCATGTGTGTTCTTTTAATATACCACAACTAGAGTCATTGCATGCGTGTTCTTTTCACAAAACACGTATGGATCCACCAGTGTCATTGCATGTGTGTTCTTTTCATTAACCACGGCTAGAGATAGTTCACGTGTGTTCTTTTCACAAACCACAACTAGAGTCATTGCATGTGTGTTCTCTTCACAAACCACATATGGATCCACCAGTGTCATTGCATATGTGTTATTTTCATTAACCACAGCTAGAGTCATTGCATGTCTGTTCTTTTCGCAAACCACATGGATCCACCAGTGTCATTGCATGTGTGCTCTTTTAATAAACCACAAATGGAGTCATTGCATCTGTGTTCTTTTCACAAACCACATATGGATCCACCAGTGTCATTGCATGTGTGTTCTTTTCATTAACCACAGCTAGTCATTTCATGTGTGTCCTTTTCACAAACTACATATGGATCCACCAGTGTCATTGCATGTGTGTTCTTTTCACAAACCATATATGGATCCACCAGTGTCATTGCATGTGTGTTATTTTCATTAACCACAACTAGAGTCATTGCATGTCTGTTCTTCTCACAAACCACATGGATCCACCATTGTCATTGCATGTGTGTTCTTTTAATAAACCATAGCTAGAGTCACTTGATGTGTGTTCTTTTCAAAAACCACAACTAGAGTCATTGCATGTGTGTTCTTTTCACAAACAACATATGGATCCACTAGCGTCATTGCATGTGTGTTCTTTTCAATAACCACAACTGGAGTCATTGCAATGTCTGTTCTTTTCACAAACCCCATGGATACACCAATGTCATTGCATGTGTGTTCTTTTAATAAACCATAGCAAGAGTCACTTGATGTGTGTTCTTTTTATAAACCAAAACTAGAGTAATTGCATGTGTGTTCTTTTCACAAACCACATATGGATCCACAAGTGTCTTTGCATGTGTGTTCTTTTGATTAACCATAGCTAGAGTTATTGCATGCCTGTTCTTTTCACAAACCACATGGATCCACAAGTGTAATTGCATGTTTGTTCTTTTAATAAACCACAACTAGAGACCTTGCATGTGTGTTCTTTTCACAAACCACATATGGATCCACCAGTGTCATTGCATGTGTGTTCTTTTTATTAACCACAGCTAGAGTCATTTCATGTGTGTTCTTGTCACAAACCACATATGGATCCACCAGTGTCATTGCATGTATGTTCTTTTCACAAACCACATTTGGATCCACAAGTGTCATTGCATGTGTGTTATTTTCACTAACCACATATGGATCCCCAAATTTCATTGCATGTGTGTTCTTTTCATTAACCACAGATAGACTCATTGCATGTCTGTTCTTTTCACAAACCACATGGATCCACCAGTATCATTGCATGTGTGTTCTTTTAATAAACTACAACTAGAGTCATTGCATGTGTGTTCTTTTCACAAACTACATATGGATCCACCAGTGTCATTGCATGTGTGTTCTTCTCATTAACCATAGCTAGAGTCATTTCATGTGTGTTCTTTCCACAAACCACATATGGATCCACCAGTATCATTGCATGTCTGTTCTTTTCACAAACCACATGGATCCACCAGTGTCATTGCATGTGTGTTCTTTTCATTAACCACAGCTAGTCATTTCATGTGTGTTCTTTTCACAAACTACATATGGATCCACCAGTGTCATTGCATGTGTGTTCTTTTCACAAACCATATATGGACCCAACATCGTCATTGCATGTGTGTCCTTTTCATTAACCACAACTAGTGTCATTGCATGTCTGTTCTTTTCACAAACCACATGGATCCACCATTGTCATTGCATGTGTGTTCTTTTAATAAACCATAGCTAGAGTCACTTGATGTGTGTTCTTTTCAAAAACCACAACTAGAGTCATTGCATGTGTGTTCTTTTCACAAACAACATATGGATCCACTAGCGTCATTGCATGTGTGTTCTTTTCATTAACCAGAACTGGAGTCATTGCAATGTCTGTGCTTTTCACAAACCACATGGATACACCAATGTCATTGCATGTGTGTTCTTTTAATAAACCACAGCTAGAGTCACTTGATGTGTGTTATTTTTATAAACCAAAACTAGAGTCATTGTATGTGTGTTCTTTTCACAAACCACATATGGATCCACAAGTGTCTTTGCATGTGTGTTCTTTTCATTAACCACAGCTAGAGTTATTGCATGTCTGTTCTTTTCACAAACCACATGGATCCACAAGTGTCATTGCATGTTCGTTCTTTTAATAAACCACAACTAGAGAGATTGCATGTGTGTTCTTTTCACAAACCACATATGGATCCACCAGTGTCATTGCATGTGTGTTCTTTTTATTAACCACAACTAGAGTCATTTCATGTGTGTTCTTTTCACAAACCACATATGGATCCACCAGTGTCATTGAATGTGTGTTCTTTTCACAAACCACATATGGATACACCAGAGTCATGTTGGGTCCGCAGCATGGAAAACAAAATTTTTCCTACGATGAGAACTATACGCCACGATCTATATACTAGATACAGAGCAACGGGTGGACATACATCCATGGAGAACTTACCCTCGAAGACAACGAGTTTTGTTAACGAGTAGGAACTCGTGGTTGATGTAGTCGTACGCTTGCCGATCTCAAGATCGTGTGGAAGTCCGAGCGCCGCAAATCAGCAGCGCATCCGGCCTCGAACACACGTTCAAGCCACCGGACAACCTCCACCTCCTCGCTCCAGCGAATCAGCGGAAGCAGCAACTCCTTCCAGACGCAAGGCCTCCGGGAACATGTATCTCGCTAATCCGAGACCATGGGGGAATATCTAGAGGGGGAGAGAGATCCTTCACGAGGAGGTGTAGTTTGTGAGAGGGGAGAGGGGGGATTTATATAGGAGGGAGGGAGACCCCTCCCCTCCCATAGTCGGCGCATGAGGGGGGGGGGGACTCCTCCCCTCCTTCATTCATGTGGTGAACCTCCACTCACATAAACATGGTCTCCACCCAAAATCCCACTCACATGTATTTAATTTCCACCAAATTCAATGCAACTCTCAATTAATAAAACTCTTTTATTTATTTTATTCAGAATTTTGTTAATTACTTTAATTAACAAACATTCTCATAAAACCCCTTGCAACAATTCAATATCACATGCAGAACCACTTTCTGCAATTTCACCCGAAACAATTCTGGTTTCTATCGAAACAATTCCTGTTTCTATCGAAACATTTACTGCGCTTTGCAAACCTTTTGTCTGGAACATATGTGCTCCTAAATGGTGTCCGGCAACCCTTAAGTGTGTTACGGTTCGCGAATAATGCAGACATGATTGAGGCTCCTCTCAGATCAATAATCAGAAGCGGGACCTGCAGATCCATACTGACTCCTGCATATTCAACGATGACTTCTGTGATCATGAGAATCTTTAACGTCAGCAATTTAATCCCTTTGTCTCATGATATAATACATGTCCGAGATTCGATCATCGGTATCCAAATACCTAGTTTGATCTTGTTACCGACATGCACTCTTTTCTCGTTCCCGTGATATAACATTCTAGTGATCACATCACTTGCTTGCAACCTATCTTAATGTGATATCACCGAGAGGGCCCAGAGTATATCTATTTGTCATCGGGATTGACAAATTCCACTCTTGATCCATGAGCCTCAACATAACACCTTCATAGCACTGAACCCACCTTTATGGTCACCCTGTTACGGTGTGACGTTTGATGTTATCAAGATACTCTTCCGGTGTTAGCAATTAACATGATCTCATGGTCTAAGGACTAAGACTACTTTGTATGATGTTATAGAAATATAAACATAATGACTTTGATCGTAATTCTATACTTCAGATGAATGTTCATCACATCATTTCACAAATGCTGTGACCTTGTTATTAACAACATCCAATGTCCATGATCAGGAAACCTTGATCATCTTGTTAATCAACAAGCTAGTCTATAAGAGAGGCATAACTAGGAACCCTTTTGTTTATTAAACACACATGTATTGATTTTTCCTATGAATACAATTATAGCATGCAAAATAAACAACTATCATATACAAGGAATACATAATAACAACTTTATTATTGCCTCTCAGGGCATATTTCCTTCAGTCTCCCACTTGCACTAGAGACAATAATCTAGTTTATATAGTGATAAATCTAACACCCATGGAGTTTTGGTGTTGATCATGTTTTGCCCTAGGGAGTACTTTCGTCAACGGATCTGCTACATTCAGGTCCGTGTGTACTTTACAAATCTTTATATCTCCATCCTTGACATGCTCGCGGATGGAGTGAAACTGGCGCTTAATATGCTTGGAATTCTTGTGAGACCTTGGTTCCTTGGCGTTGGCTATGGCTCCATTATTGTCATAATAGATCACCATTGGGTCCAACGCACTAGGAACCACACCTAGTTCCATTATGAACTCCTTCATCCAAACCGCTTCCTCGCTACGCTCAAGCAAAGAACATATTCCGCCTCCGTCGTTGATCCAGCCACCACAGGTTGTTTGGAGCTCCTCCAACTAACTGCTACTCCGTTCAACAGAAATACATATCCGGATTGAGACTTAGAGTCATCCGGATCAGTGTCAAAACTAGCATCGACATAACACTTAGCGACTAGCTCTTCTTCACCTCCGTATACAAGAAACATATCCTTAGTTCTTCTCAAGTACTTAAGGATATTTTTGACCGCTATTCAGTGTTCCGAACCTTGATTAGATTGGTACCTACTAGTCAAACTAATAGCATGTGCCACATCCGGTCTTGTACATAGCATGGCATACATTATAGAGCCTATGGCTGAGGCATAGGTGATCTTATCCATTATCTCTTTCTTCCCAGAGCCGGACTTTGAGTCTTACTCATTGTCTTGCCTTGCAACACAGGTAAGTACCCCTTCTTACTTCCGTCCATATTAAACTTCTTCAATATCTTATCAAGGTATGTACTCTGCGATAGCCCAATTAGGCATCTTAATCTATCTCTATAGATTTTAATGCCTAACATATATGAAGCTTCACCAAGGTCCTTCATCGAAAATTTGCTGTTTAGATAACTTTTAACACTGTTTAAAAGATCTATATCATTACCAATCAATAATATGTCATCCATATATAATATCAGAAATGCCACATTGCTCCCACTCACTTTCTTGTAAATACAAGCCTCTCCATAAGTTTGGACAAATCCAAACTCTTTGATCACCTCATCAAAGCGGAGATTCCAACTCCGGGATGCTTGCTTCAGTCCATAGATGGATCGCTGAAGTTTGCACACCTTATCAGCATCCTTAGGATCGACAAAACCCTTAGGTTGTATCATATACAACTCTTCTTCAATATTACCATTGAGGAATGTAGTTTTGACATCCATCTGCCATATTTCATAATCGAAATATGCAGCAATTGCTAACATAATCCTAACCGACTTAAGCATCGCTACGGGAGAGAATGTCTCATCGTAGTCAACTCCTTGAATTTGTCGAAACCCCTTTGCGACAAGTCGAGCCTTATAGATGGTTACATTACCATCAGCATCAGTTTTTCTTTTGAAAATCCATTTATTCTCAACGGCCTTTCGATCGTGAGGTAAGTCCACCAAGGTCCAAACCTAGTTTTCATACATGGATTCCATCTCGGATTTCATGGCTTCTAGCCATTTGTTGGAATCAGGGCTCATCATCGCTTCTTCATACGTCGCAGGGTCATCTATTTCATCAATCATGAAATTCATAACAGGATTGCCGTATAGTTCAGAGTCAGACGTGTCCTACTTGACCTGCGAGGTTCGGTAGTGTCCTCTTTCGGAGTTTCATGATCAATATCATTAGCTCTCTCTTCATTAGGTGAAGTCAACTCCGAAACAACTTCCGGTGCTGCGCTACTCGCCATTTCATGAAGAGAAGGTTCAATAACCTCTTCGAGTTCTACCTTCCGACTACTCACACCTTTCGCGAGAAACTCCTTCTCAAGAAAGGATCCATTCTTGGAAACAAAGACCTTTCCCTCAGATCTGTGATAGAAGGTATACCCAATCGTTTCCTTAGGGTATCCTATGAAGACGCATTTTTCCGCTTTGGGTTCGAGTTTATCCGGTTGAAGTTTCTTCACATAAACATCGCATCCCCAAACTTTAAGAAATGACAGCTTAGGTTTGTTTCCAAACCATAATTCATGCGGTGTCTTTTCAACGGATTTAGATGGTGCCATATTTAAAGTGAATGCAGCGGTTTCCAGTGCATAACCCCAAAATGATAGTGGCAAGTCAGTCAGAGACATCATAGATCAAACCATATCCAATAAAGTACGATTACGACGTTCTGACACACCACTACGTTGTGGTGTTCCGGTAGGCGTGAGTTGTGAAACTATTCCACAGTCTTTCATATGTGTGCTAAACTCGTAACTAAGATACTCTCCTCCACGATCGGACCGCATAAATTTGATCTTTCTATTACAATGATTTTCCACTTCATTCTGAAATTCTTTGAACTTTTCAAAGGTTTCAGACTTATGTTTCATCAAATAGATATACCCGTATCTACTCAAATCATCCGTGAAAGTAACAAAATAAAGATATCCACCTCGCGCCGACACACTCATTGGTCTACACACATCAGTATGTATGATTTCCAATAAATCTGTCGCCCGTTCCATTGAACCAGAAAACGGCGTTCTAGTCATCTTGCCCATAAGGCATGGTTCACATGTATCAAATGATTCAAAATCAAGTGATTCCAAAATTCCATCAGAATGGAGTTTCTTCATGCGTTTAACGCCAATATGACCTAGACGGCAAGTACACATATATGCAGATATATCATTATCAAGTTTAATCCTTTTAGCATCAACATTATGAATATGTGTAATACTACTATCGAGATCCAACAGAAATAAACCATTCAACACAGGTGCATGACCATAAAAGATATTATTCATATAAATCGAACAACCATTGTTTTTAGACTTAAACGAATAACCACTTTGCATCAAACACGGTCCAGATAAAATGTTCATGCTCAGTGCATGCACCAAATAACAATTATTCAGGTTTATAACTAATCCCGACGGCATATGGAGAGGCAGCGTTCCGACGGCGATCACATCAACTCTTGATCCATTGCCGACCCGCATCGTGACCTCATCCCTTGCTAGTTGCCGCTTGTTCCGCAGCCCCTGAACCGAGTTACATATATTAGCAACCGATCCCGTATCAAATACCTAGGTGCTACTGCGAGTACTAGTCAAGTACACATCAATAACATGTATATCACATATACCTTTGTTTGCCTTGCCGGCCTTCTTGTCTGCCAAATACTTGGGGAAGTTATGCCCAATGGCGATCCCTTGCAATAGTAGCACTTTGTCGGACTTAGGGCCAGCCCGGGGTTTCTTTTCAGGCGTGGCAACAGACTTGCCACCCTTCTTTCCCTTGTGCTTGCCTTTCTTGTCCTTCTTGAAACCGGTGGTCTTATTGATCATCAACACTCGATGTTCTTTCCTAATCTCCACTTCTGCAGTCTTAAGCATTGATAGAAGCTCGGGAAGAGACTTCTTCATGCCCTGCATATTATAGTTCATCACGAAGCTCTTGTAGCTAGGTGGCAGAGATTGGAGAACACGATGTATGCCTAAGTCAATGGGAATCATTATTCCCAAGGACACAAGCTTATCGGCGTACCCAGACATTTTGAGTACATGCTCACTAACGGAGCTGTTCTCTTCCATCATGCAGCTAAAGAACTTTTCAGAAGAACTATAACTCTCTACGGCAGCATGGGTATCGAAAATCATTTTCAATTCTCCCATGGTATCAAAGGCATTGCCATTTTCGAAACATTTTCGAAGTTCTGGCTCTAGACCATACAGTATGCCGCAATGAACTAAGTTGTGGTCCTCCTAACGAGTTATATAGACGTTCTTTTCCTCGTCAGGGGCATCAGGAGCTGGTGGGGGGCCTAGCGGCGCCTCTAGCACATATTGCTTTTGTGCGAAGGAGGAGAATCCTCAAATTCATAGCCCAGTTGGTGAAGTTGCTACCATTCGCAGCAAGCTTCTCTTTCTCCATGAACACATTGAAATTAAAAGCAGGTGGTGCCATCTACAACAGAATTTGTAAAATATATTTAGACTAAGTTTATGATAGATTGAGTTCAACTAATCCAAATTACTAATGAACTCCCACTCAAAAACGACATCCCTCGTGTCCTTTTGGTGATTACATGAACCAAATCCACTACACCAAGTCCGATCATCACGTGAGTCGGTGTAGTTTCAAAGGCGAGCATCTATATGGGCATCATATAAACTATATGACTCATGCTTAACCTTTCGGTCCGTGTTCCGAGGCCATGTCTGTACATGCTAGGCTCGTCAAGTAAGAACCTTAGTATTCGCGTGTGTAAAACTGTCTTACACCCGTTGTATGAAAGCGTAGAGTCGAGAACACCCGATCATCACGTGATGCCTCAAAGCACGATCCACAAAACGGTGCATACTTAAGGAAGAACACATTTTATCTTGATATCTAAATGAGGGATCATCTTATAATGCTACCAAAAACGCCAAACTAGCAATATAAGATGCTAACATCTAATGTGTGAAGTGAGGTGATATGGTCCATGCATTTGATCTCTATCATTTGCATCGTGGTATGATCTCTATCATTTCTTTGTGTGTAAGGCCAAGGTCTATGGAACTTACACGTTAAGTGAGTTGTAAGAGTATCTATCATACATCTACTTACAACAATACCATATCAAGACACTAGCCCAGCAACGATCTAAACTAGACGCCTCTAATTTATCAATTGCAAGTTTTACGTGGCTTAGGGCTTTCGGAGATAGAACCGGTCTTACCTACGAACATGAACCACAACGAGGATAACCAAGTTATTAGCAACTCGTTGTCAATCAGATATTGACTATAGTAGGAGAGACAGACACCCGCTAGCCACTTATACAAAACTAGTTGCATGTCAGTCGTGGAACCGGTCTCATGTACGATGACATGTAAGGTTGGTCCGGGCCGCTTCATCCCACTATGCCACCAATATCCAAAGTACATAGAAGATGCAATAACATGATCATCATCGCCCACATATAAACATATGTGTACTACCTGTGCAAAGCACCTACGCATAGATATGGCTCTGATACCACTGTTGGGTGCACAACATAGAAAACAAAAATTTTCCTACGATGAGAACTATACGCTAAGATCTATCTACTAGATACAGAGCAACGGGTGGACATACATCCATGGAGAACTTACCCTCGAAGACAACGAGTTTTGTTAATGAGTAGGAACTCGTGGTTGATGTAGTCGTACGCTTGCCGATCTCAAGATCGTGTGGAAGTCCGAGCGCCGCAAATCAGCAGCGCATCCGTCCTCGCACACACGTTCAAGCCACCGGACAACCTCCACCTCCTCGCTCCAGCGAATCAGTGGAAGCAGCAACTCCTTCCAGACGCAAGTCCACCGGGAACATGTATCTCACTAATCCGAGACCATGGGGGAATAGCTAGAGGGGGAGAGAGATCCTTCACGAGGAGGTCTAGTTTGTGAGAGGGGAGAGGGGAGAGGGGAGAGGGGGCTTTATATAGGAGGGAGGGAGATCCCTCCCCTCCCATAGCCGGCGCATGAGGGGGGGGGACTCCTCCCCTCCTTCATTCATGTGGTGAACCTCCACTCACATAAACATGGCCTCCACCCAAAATCCCACTCACATGTATTTAATTTCCACCAAATTAAATGCAACTCTCAATTAATAAAACTCTTTTATTTATTTTATTCAGAATTTTGTTAATTACTTTAATTAACAAACATTCACATAAAACCCCTTGCAACATTTCAATATCACATGCAGAACCACTTTCTGCAATTTCACCCGAAACAATTCCTGTTTCTATTGAAACATTTCCTGCGCTTTGGAAACCTTTTCTCTGGAACATATGTGCTCCTAAATGGTGTCCGGAAACCCTTAAGTGTGTCACCCTACGGTTCACGAATAATGCAGACATGATTGAGACTCCTCTCAGATCAATAATCAGAAGCGAGACCTGGAGATCCATACTGACTCCTGCATATTCAACGATGACTTCTGTGATCGTGAGAATCTTTAACGTCAGAAATTTAATCCCTTTGTATCATGATATAATACATGTCCGAGATTCGATCATCGGTATCCAAATACCTAGTTTGATCTCGTTACCGACATGCACTCTTTTCTTGTTCCCGTGATATAACATTCTAGTGATCACATCACTTGCTTGCAAGCTATCTTAATGTGATATCACTGAGAGGGCCCAGAGTATATCTATCCATCATCGGGATTGACAAATTCTACTCTTGATCCATGAGCCTCAACATAACACCTTCATAGCACTGAACCCAACTTTATGGTCACCCTGTTACGGTGTGACGTTTGATGTTATCAAGATACTCTTCTGGTGTTAGCAATTAACATGATCTCATGGTCTAAGGACTAAGACTACTTTGTATGATGTTATAGCAATATAAACATAATGACTTGATCGTAATGCTATACTGCGGATGAATGTTCATCACATCATTTCACAAATGTTATGACCTTGTTATTAACAACATCCAATGTCCATGATCAGGAAACCTTGATCATCTTGTTAATCAACAAGCTAGTCTATCAGAGAGGCATAACTAGGAACCCTTTTGTTTATTAAACACACATGTATTGATGTTTCCTATCAATACAATTATAGCATGCAAAATAAACATCTATCATATACAAGGAATATATAATAACAACTTTATTATTGCCTCTCAGGGCATATTTCCTTCAAGTCATTGCATGTATGTTCTTTTCATAGACCACATCTGGATCCACCAGTGTCATTGCATGTGTGTTCTTTTCACAAACCAAATATTGATCCACCAGTGTCATTGCATGTGTGTTCTTTTCACAAACCACACATGGATCCACCAGTGTCATTGCATGTGTGTTCTTTTCACAAACCACATATGGATCCACAAGTGTCATTGCATGTGTGTTATTTTCACTAACCACATATGGAGCCCCTAGTGTCATTGCATGTGTGTTCTTTTCATTAACCACAGATAGAGTCATTGCATGTCTGTTCTTTTCACAAACCACATGGATCCACCAATATCATTGCATGTGTGTTCTTTTAATAAACCACAAAAAGAGTCATTGCATATGCGTTCTTTTCACAAACCACATATGGATCCAACGGTGTCATTACATGTGTGTTCTTTTCATTAACCACAGCTAGAGTCATTTCAAGTGTGTTCTTTTCACAAACCACATATGGATCCACCAGTGTCATTGAATGTGTGTTCTTTTCACAAACCATATATAGATCCACTAGTGTCATTGCATGTCCGTTATTTTCATTAACCACAACTAGAGTCATTGCATGTCTGTTCTTTTCACAAACCACATGGATCCACCAATGTCATTGCATGTGTGTTCTTTTAATAAACCACAGCTAGAGTCACTTGATGTGTTATCTTTTCATAAACCACAACTGCATGTGTGTTCTTTTCACAAACCACATATGGATCCACAAGTGTCATTGCATACGTGTTCTTTTCATTAACCACAGCTAGACTCATTGCATGTCTTTTCTTTTCACAAACCACATGGATCCACCAGTGTCATTGCATGTGTGTTCTTTTCATTAACCACAGCTAGAGTCATTTCATGTGTGTTCTTTTCACAAAGCACATATGGATCCACTAGTGTCATTGCATGCGTGTTCCTCTCACAAACCACATATGGATCCACCAGAGTCATTGCATGTCTATTATTTTGATAGATCACATATGGATCCACTAGTGACATTTCATGTGTGTTCTTTTCACAAACCACATATGGATCCACCAGTGTCATTTCATGTGTGTTCTTTTCACAAACCACATATGGATCCAGCAGTGTCATTGCATGTATGTTCTTTTCACAAACCACATATGGATGCACAAGTGTCATTGCATGTGTGTTATTTTCACTAACCACATATGGATCCCCTAGTGTCATTGCATGTGTGTTCTTTTCATTAACCACATATAGAGTCATTTCATGTCTGTTCTTTTCACGAACCACATGGATCCACCAGTATCATTGCATGTGTGTTCTTTTAATAAACTAGAACTAGAGTCATTGCATGTGTGTTCTTTTCACAAACCACGTATGGATCCACCAGTGTCATTGCATGTGTGTTCTTTTCATTAACCACAGCTAGAGTCATTTCATGTGTGTTCTTTTCACAAACTACATATGGATCCACCAGTGTCATTGCATGTGTGTTCTTTTCACAAGCCATATATGGATCCACCAATGTAATTGCATGTGTGTTCTTTTCATTAACCACAACTGGAGTCATTGCAATGTCTGTTCTTTTCACAAATCACATGGATCCACTAGTGTCATTGCATGTGTGTTCTTTTAATAAACCATAGTTAGAGTCACTTGATGTGTGTTCTTTTCAAAAACCACAATAGAGTCATTGCATGCGTGTTCTTTTCACAAACAACACATGGATCCACTAGCGTCATTGCATGTGTGTTCTTTTCATTAACCACAACTGGAGTCATTGCAATGTCTGTTCTTTTCACAAACCACATAGATACACCAATGTCATTGCATGTGTGTTCTTTTAATAAACCACAGTTAGAGTCACTTGATGTGTGTTCTTTTTATAAACCACAACTAGAGTCATTGCATGTGTGTTCTTTTCACAAACCACATATGGATCCACAAGTGTCTTTGCATTTGTGTTCTTTTCATTAACCACAGCTAGAGTTATTGCATGTCTGTTCTTTTCACAAACCACATGGATCCACAAGTGTCATTGCATGTTTGTTCTTTTAATAAACCACAACTAGAGTAATTGCAT
Source organism: Avena insularis (assembly GCA_023614405.1). Classification (NCBI taxonomy): domain Eukaryota; kingdom Viridiplantae; phylum Streptophyta; class Magnoliopsida; order Poales; family Poaceae; genus Avena; species Avena insularis. The sequence continues at coordinate 181,433 of JAJUPC010000420.1, forward strand.
GTGTGTTCTTTACACAAACCACATATGGATCCACCAGTGTCATTGCATGTGTGTTCTTTTTATTAACCACAGCTAGAGTCATTTCATGTGTGTTCTTTTCACAAACCACATATGGATCCACCAGTGTCAATGAATGTGTGTTCTTTTCACAAACCACATATGGATCCACCAGAGTCATTGCAGGTATGTTCTTTTCATAGACCACATATGGATCCACCAGTGTCATTGCATGTGTGTTCTTTTCACAAACCAAATATTGATCCACCAGTGTCATTGCATGTGTGTTCTTTTCACAAACCACACATGGATCCACCAGTGTCATTTCATGTGTGTTGTTTTCACAAACCACATATGGATCCACAAGTGTCATTGCATGTGTGTTCTTTTCACTAACCACATATGGAGCCCCTAGTGTCATTGCATGTGTGTTCTTTTCATTAACCACAGATAGAGTCATTGCTTGTGTGTTCTTTTCACAAACCACATGGATCCACCAATATCATTGCATGTGTGTTCTTTTAATAAACCACAAATAGAGTCATTGCATGTGCGTTCTTTTCACAAACCACATATGGATCCACCAGTGTCATTGCATGTGTGTTCTTTACATTAACCACAGCTAGAGTCATTTCATGTGTGTTCTTTTCACAAACCACATATGGATCCACCAGTGTCATTGAATGTGTGTTCTTTGCACAAACCATATATGGATCCACTAGTGTCATTGCATGTCCGTTATTCTCATTAACCACAACTAGAGTCATTGCATGTATGTTCTTTTCACAAACCACATGGATCCACCAATGTCATTGCATGTGTGTTCTTTTAATAAACCATAGCTAGAGTCACTTGATGTGTTATCTTTTTCATAAACCACAACTACATGTATGTTCTTTTCACAAACCACATATGGATCCACCAGTGTCATTGCATATTTGTTCTTTTCATTAACCACAGCTAGACTCATTGCATGTCTGTTCTTTTCACAAACCACATGGATCCACCAGTGTCATTGCATGTGTGTTCTTTTCATTAACCACAGCTAGAATCATTTCATGTGTGTTCTTTTCACAAATCACATATGGATCCACCAGTGTCATTGCATGTGTGTTCTTCTCACAAACCACATATGGATCCACCAGAGTCATTGCATGTCTATTCTTTTGATAGATCACATATGGATCCACTAGTGACATTGCATGTGTGTTCTTTTCACAAACCATATATGGATCAACTAGTGTCATTTCATGTGTGTTCTTTTCACAAACCACATATGGATCCACCAGTGTCATTGCATGTATGTTCTTTTCACAAACCACATATGGATCCACAAGTGTCATTGCATGTGTGTTATTTTCACTAACGACATACGGATCCCCTAGTGTCATTGCATGTGTGTTCTTTTCATTAACCACAGATAGAGTCATTGCATGTCTGTTCTTTTCATGAACCACATGGATCCACCAGTATCATTGCATGTGTGTTGTTTTAATAAACTAGAACTAGAGTCATTGCATGTGTGTTCTTTTCACAAACCACATATGGATCCACCAGTGTCATTGCATGTGTGTTCTTTTCATTAACCACAGCTAGAGTCATTTCATGTGTGTTCTTTTCACAAACTACATATGGATCCACCAGTGTCATTGCATGTTTGTTCTTTTCACAAAACATATATGGATCCACCAATGTAATTGCATGTGTGTTCTTTTCATTAACCACAACTGGAGTCATTGCGATGTCTGTTCTTTTCACAAACCACATGGATCCACCAGTGTCATTACATGTGTGTTCTTTTAATAAACCACAACCAGAGTCACTTGATGTGTGTTCTTTTTATAAACCACAACTAGAATCATTGCATGTGTGTTCTTTTCACAAACCACATATGGATCCACTAGCGACTTTGCATGTGTGAACTTTTCATTAACCACATCTAGAGTCATTGCATGTCTGTTCTTTTCACAAACCACATGGATCCACCAGTGTCATTACATGTTTGTTCTTTTAATAAACCACAACTAGAGTCATTGCATGTGTTTTCTTTTCACAAACCACACATGGATCCACCAGTGTCATTGCATGTGTGTTCTTTTCATTAACCATAGCTAGTGTCATTTCATGTGTGTTCTTTTCACAAACCACATATGGATCCACTAGTATCATTGCATGTGTGTTCTTTTAATAAACTACGACTAGAGTCATTGGATGTGTGTTCTTTTCACAAACCATATATGGATCCACTAGTGTCATTGCATGTGTGTTCTTTTCATTCAGCACAGCTAGAGTCATTTCATGCGTGTTCTTTTCACAAACTACATATGGATCCACCAGTGTCATTGCATGTGTGTTCTTTTCACAAACCATATATGGATCCACCAGTGTCATTCCATGTGTGTTCCTTTCATTAACCACAACTAGAGTCATTGCAGGTCTGTTCTTTTCCCAAACCACATGGATCCACCATTGTCATTGCATGTGTGTTCTTTTAATAAACCATAGCTAGAGTCACTTGATGTGTGTTCTTTTCAAAAACCACAACTAGAGTCATTGCATGTGTGTTCTTTTCACAAACAACATATGGATCCACTAGCGTCCTTGCATGTGTGTTCTTTTCATTAACCACAACTGGAGTCATTGCAATGTCTGTTCTTTTCACAAACCACATGGATCCACCAGTGTCATTGCATGTTTGTTCTTTTAATAACCCACAACTAGAGTCACTTGGTGTGTGTTCTTTTTATAAACCGCAACTAGAGTCATTATGTGTGTGTTATTTTCACAAACCACATATGGATCCACAAGTGTCTTTCCATGTGTGTTCTTTTCATTAACCACGGCTAGAGTCCTTGCATGTCTGTTCTTTTCACAAACCACATGGATCCACCAGTGTCATTGCATGTTTGTTCTTTTAATAAACCACAACTAGAGTCATTGCATGTGTGTTCTTTTCACAAACCACATATGGATCCACCAGTGTCATTGCATGTGTGTTCTTTTCATTAACCACAGCTAGAGTCATTTCATGTGTGTTCTTTTCACAAACCACATGTGGATCCACCAGTGTCATTGAATGTGTGTTCTTTCCAACAAACCACATATGGATCCACCAGAGTCATTGCATGTCTGTTGTTTTCATAGACCACATATGGATCCACCAGTGTCATTGCATGTGTGTTCTTTTCACAATCCAAATATTAATCCACCAGTGTCATTGCATGTGTGTTCTTTTCACAAACCACACATGGATCCACCAGTGTCATTGCATGTGTGTTCTTTTGACAAACCACATATGGATCCACTAGTGTCATTGCATGTGTGTTCTTTTCACTAACCACTTATGGAGCCCCTAGTGTCATTGCATTTGTGTTCTTTTCATTAACCATAGATAGAGTCATTGCATGTCTGTTCTTTTCACAAACCACATGGATCCACTAGTATCATTGCATGTGTGTTCTTTTAATAAACCACAAATAGAGTCATTGCATGTGCGTTCTTTTCACAAACCACATATGGATCCACCAGTGTCATTGCATGTGTGTTCTTTTCATTAACCACAGCTAGAGTCATTTCATGTGTGGTCTTTTCACAAACCACATATGGATCCACCAGTGTCATTGCATGTGTGTTCTTTTTACAAACCATATATGGATCCACCAGTGTCATTGCATGTGTGTTATTTTCATTAACCACAACTAGAGTCATTGCATGTCTGTTCTTTTCACAAACCACTTTGATCCACCAGTGTCATTGCATGTGTGTTCTTTTAATAAACCACAACTAGAGTCACTTGATGTGTGTTTTTTCATAAACCACAACTGCATGTGTGTTCTTTTCACAAACCACATATGGATCCACCCGTGTCATTGCATATGTGTTCTTTTCATTAACCACAACTAGAGTCATTGCACGTTTGTTCTTTTCACAAACCACATGGATCCACCAGTGTCATTGCATGTGTGTTGTTTTAATAAACCACAGCTAGAGTCACTTGATGTGGGTTCTTTTTATAAACCACAACTAGAGTCAGTGTATGTGTGTTGTTTTCACAAAACACATATGGATACAGAAGTGTCTTTGCATGTGTGTTCTTTTCATTAACCACATCTAGAGTAATTTCATGTCTGTTCTTTTCACAACCCACATGGATCCACCAGTGTCATTGCATATTTGTTCTTTTAATAAACCACAACTAGAGTCATTGCATGTGTGTTCTTTTCACAAACCACATATGGTTCCACCAGTGTCATTGCATGTGTGTTCTTTTCATTAACCACAGCTAGAAACATTTCATGTGTGTTCTTTTCACAAACCACATATGGATCCACCAGTGTCATTGAATGTGTGTTCTTTTCACAAACCACATATGGATCCACCAGAGTCATTGCATGTCTGTTCTTTTCATAGACCACATATGGATCCACCAGTGTCATTGCATGTGTGTTCTTCACACAAACCAAATATTGATCCACCAGTGTCATTGCATGTCTGTTCTTTTCAAAAACCACACATGGATCCACTAGTGTCATTGCATGTGTGTTCTTTTCACAAACCACATATGGATCCACAAGTGTCATTTCATGTGTGTTCTTTTCATTAACAACAGCTAGAGTCATTTCATGTGTGTTCTTTTCACAAACCACATATGAATCCAGCAGTGTCATTGCGTGTGTGTTCTTTTCACAAACCATATATGGATCCACTAGTGTCATTGCATGTGTGTTCTTTTCATTAACCACAACTAGAGTCATTGCATGCCTATTCTTTTCACAAACCACATGGATCCACCAGTGTCATTGCATGTGTGTTCTTTTAATAAACCACAGCTAGAGTCACTTGATGTGTGTTATTTTCATAAACCACAACTACATGTGTGTTCTTTTCACAAACCACATATGGATCCACCAGTGATATTGCATATGTGTTCTTTTCATTAACCACAGCTAGAGTCATTGCACGTCTATTCTTTTCACAAACCACATGGATCCACCAGTGTCATTACAAGTGTGTTCTTTTCATTAACCACAACTAGAGTCCTTTCATGTGTGTTCTTTTCACAAACCACATATGGATCCACCAATGTCATTGCATGTGTGTTCTTTTCACAAACCACATATGGATCCACCAGATTCATTGCATGTCTGTTCTTTTGATAGGCCACATATGGATCCCCCTAGTGGCATTGAATGTGTGTTATTTTCACAAACCACATATGGATCCACCAGTGTCATTACATGTGTGTTTTTTCACAAACCACATATGGATCCACCAGTGTCATTGCATGTATGTTTTTATCACAAACCACATATGGATCCATAAGTGTCATTGCATGTGTGTTATTTTCACTAACCACATATGGATCCCCTAGTGTCATTGCATGTTTGTTCTTTTCATTAACCACAGATAGAGTGATTGCATGTCTGTTCTTTTCACAAACCACATGGATCCACCAGTATCATTGCATGTGTGGTCTTTTAATAAACTACAACTAGAGTCATTGCATGTGTGTTCTTTTCACAAACCACATATGGATCCACCAATGTCATTGCATGTGTGTTCTTTTCATTAACCACAACTAGAGTCATTTCATGTGTGTTCTTTTCACAAACTACATATGGATCCACCAGTGTCATTGCATGTGTGTTCTTTTCACAAACCATATATGGATCCACCAGTGTCATTGCATGTGTGTTCTTTTCATTAACCACAACTAGAGTCATTGCATGTTTGCTCTTTTCACAAACCACATGGATCCACCAGTGTCATTGCAAGTGTGTTGTTTTAATAAACCACAGCTAGAGTCACTTGATGTGTTTTTTTTCATAAACCATAACTAGAGTCATTGCATGTGTGTTCTTTTCACAAACCACATATGGATCCACCAGTGTCATTGCATATGTGTTCTTTTCATTAACCACAGCTAGAGTCATTGCATGTCTGTTCTTTTCACAAACCACATGGATCCACCAGTGTCATTGCATGTGTGTTATTTTAATAAACCACAAATGGAGTCATTGCATGTGTGTTCTTTTCACAAACCACATATGGATCCACCAGTGTCATTGCATGTGTGTTCTTTTTATTAACCATAGCTAGAGTCATTTCATGTGTGTTCTTTTCACAAACCACATATGGATCCACTAGTGTCATTGCATGTGTGTTCTTTTCACAAACCACATATGGATCCACCAGAGTCATTGCATGTATGTTCTTTTCATAGACCACACATGGATCCACCAGTGTCATTGCATGTGTGTTCTTTTCACAAACTACATATGGATCCACCAGTGTCATTGCATGTGTGTTCTTTTCACAAACTATATATGGATCCACTAGTTTCATTGCATGTATGTTCTTTTCATAAACCACATATGGATCCACAAGTGTCATTGCATGTGTGTTCTTTTCACAAACCACATATGGATCCCCTAGTGACATTGCATGTGTGTTCTTTTCATTAACCACAGATAGAGTCGTTGCATGTTTGTTCTTTTCACAAACCACATGGATCCACTAGTGTCATTACATGTGTGTTATTTTAATAAACCACAACTAGAGTCATTGCATGTGTGTTCTTTTCACAAACCACATATGGATCCACCAGTGTCATTGCATGTGTGTTCTTTTCACAAACTATATATGGATCCACTAGTGTCATTGCATGTATGTTCTTTTCACAAACCACATATGGATCCACAAGTGTCATTGCATGTGTGTTCTTTTCACAAACCACATATGGATCCCCTAGTGACATTGCATGTGTGTTCTTTTCATTAACCACAGATAGAGTCGTTGCATGTTTGTTCTTTTCACAAACCACATGGATCCACCTGTGTCATTCATGTGTGTTATTTTAATAAACCACAACTAGAGTCATTGCATGTGTGTTCTTTTCACAAACCACATATAGATCCACCAGTGTCATTGCATGTGTGTTCCTTTCATTAACCACAGCTAGAGTCATTGCATGTGTGTTATTTTCGTAAACCACATATGAATCCACCTGAGTCATTTCATGTGTGTTCTTTTCACAAACCCCATATGGATCCACCAGAGTTCAGTCCATGTGTGTTATTTTCATTAACCACAGCTAGAGTCATTGCATGTCTGTTCTTTTCTCAAACCACATAAGCGCCCAACAGAGTCATTGCATGTTTGTTCTTTTCATAGACCACATATGGATCCACCACTGTCATTGCATGTGTGTTCTTTTCACAAACCACATATGGATCCACTAGTGTCATTACATTTGTGTTCTTTCACAAACCACATATGGATCCACCAGTGTCATTGCATGTGTGTTCTTTTTATTAACCACATATAGATCCCCTAGTGTCATTGCATGTGTGTTCTTTTTATTAACCACAACTAGAGTCATTACATGTCTGTTCTTTTCATAGACCACATATGGATCCACCAGAGTTCATTGCATGTCTATTCTTTTCACAAACCACATATGGATCAACCAGAGTCATTGCATGTGTGTTATTTTCACAAACCACATATGGATCCACCAGTGTCATTCCATGTGTGTTGTTTTCATTAACCACGTATGGATCCCCTAGTGTCATTGCATGTGTGTTCTTTTCATTAACGACAACTAGAGTCAGTGCATGTATGTTCTTTTCACAAACTACATATGGATCCACCAGAGTCATTGCATGTCTATTCTTTTCATTAACCACACATGGATCCACTAGTGTTATTGCATGTGTGTTCTTTTAATAAACCACAGCTAGAGTCATTGGATGTGTGTTCTCACTACAAGATTTTTTTCCATCCGCAACGAATTGGCCTGACGGTCGTCGTAGAAGGCACGTCTTCCGCGAGGAAATTCTCGGCTCGGCCGTGGCTGATGGAATATTTTTTTTCCGGTTTCGCGGCCTTCTACTATGATGGATCTGCGAAAAATATGGAGGAAGCTCGGCTGGCGCGTGGTAGAAGCACGATTTTCGTTCCCTCGCGCGATGTTGACTCGCCAAAGTCTTTTGAGGCGTGTGGGTCCCGGACGTCAGTGTCTCTAGCGGACCATACTTTTTGGTCGTGCCTCCCTGATTTGAACTCGATAACGTTGCTCGAGGCGTCTGCCGTTTAGTCAGGCTGCTAGGTCCCACATGTCAGCCTCTCATTAGAAGGATCGTGTGTATGATGGAATTTTTTCCTTCGCACGCGCTACCCTATTCCAAAGTTGATAGCGTTGCTCGATGCATCTACCGTCTACTCAACCTCCTGGGACCCACATGTCATCCTCTCATTAGAAGAAACGTGTGTATGATGGAATTTTTCCTTCGCTGGCGCTACCCCGTTCCGAGTTGATAGCGCTGCTCGACGCATCTAGCATTTAACCAACCTCCTGAGCCCCACATGTCATCCTCTCATTAGAAGAAACGTGTGTATGATGGATTTTTTTCCTTCGCTCACGCTACCCTGTTCCGAACTTGATAGCGCTGTTTGATGCATCTGCCATCTAATCACGATGCTGGGCCCCACATGTCATCCTCTCATTAGAAGAAACGTGTGTACAAAGGATTTTTTACCCTCTATCACGCCTTCGTGTTCCAAACTTGATAGCGTTGCTCGCTGCTTCAGTCATTTATATAGGCTGGTGGGACCGACATGTCGGCCTCACATTAGAAAAATCGTGGGTACGATGGAATTTTTTTCTTCTCTAGCGTTACTATGTTCCGAACTAGATAGCATTTACCCACGCTGCTAGGTCCCCCATTTCAGCCTCTCATTAAAAGAAACATGTACATGCTGAACTTTTTTCTCGCTCGTGCCTCCCTATTTCGAACTAGCAACGTTGCTCGATGCAGCATCTGTATAATGTCGCACTGCTAGGTCCCACTTATCAGCCTCTCTGTAAATGAAACGTGCGTATGATGGACTTTTTTTGGCCATGTCCGCTGTTTTGACCTTGGGAACTTGTAGGGTCCCAGATGTCAACCACCTCTGTGCACGAAATGTGTCTATGCTGGGTCCCAGCTGACAGCCTCTATTTGAAAGAAACGTGTGTATGTTGGACTGTTTTTTGGGTCCCAAATGTCATCCTCAGGGTACAAAAAATGCTCATAAAGGCCGAATTAAAAAGATTCTGGGCTAAACTCAGGGCGGATGCCCTATTCATCATGGCTTATATTCCATGGGCTCACTCCTAAGTTAAATGGGCTATGGTCGGTCGCCACAAGACCACGAAAAGGCCAAATTAGAGGGTATTGGACTATGCTTGGGGATGATAGGCTAATTTCATGGGCTATGCTTGGGCCTGCTGGGTCCGACATGTCAGCTTCTCTGTAAGTGCAACGTGTGTATGATGGACTTTTTTCGGCCGCGTCCGCTGTTTTCACCGTGACAGCCGTGTATGGTCTTACTGCTGCGGCCCTTATGTCAGCATCTCTGGCATGTTCTAGCTTGTGGGTCCCCGATGCAGCCTTGTATGTTCTGTCTGGTGGGTCCCTGATGTGAGCCTCTCTGTATAAGTATTTAAACTTTTGTTTCAAACCCACCCTCAAAACAAACTCCAGGGACACTGCATGCTGGTGGGTCCGTGATATCAGCCTCCTCGTAATGCGATATTGCTACAAGAAGAAAAATGTAAATCCAAGATATAGTTCAAACAAAAGACCTTCAAATCAAATAATCGTAAACCGAATGTGTTGCCACTACAACAAATATATTTATAGAATAAATATCATTAAACTTTTATTAGTACTACAATTTATGTATTAGTCTTCTTAAAAATATTTTGGGTTTCTATGTTTAGCTCTTTTAAAATATAAAAGGGCAGCGCTCCTGGCATCTCAATTTATAAAATGCCACATAATGGAGTATTTTGTTAAAAACATGGGTAGGCAGAGTTTTTTTATTTTGATAGATGGGGGACAATGCCCAAAAGGCCGAATTAAAAAGATTTTGGATATTCTACATAGGCTGCTCTACGTGGGTTATACTCCGTAGGGCAGGCTCCATGGGCTTCATTCTCAAATTTTAGTGGGATGTGCTTAGCAGTCTCCTGACCCCTAAAAGGCTGAATTAATATGTTCTCGGCTATTGTAACATCCCAAAAACCCTAATCAATATTTTCAAGTTCTAGTTACCCAATTTAGAGTCAAAAAAAACTTTTATTAATAAATTGAATGTGAATGCATGTGTGATTTGCATTAGTGTAGAATTGATTGAATTTGCCATGCTTGATTGTTACAAATGATGTGAAATGGTTTAAAGATGAATGCTACATCATCTAGGCCAATTACAAACAAAATCAAAAGAAAAAGAAATCAAATATGAATAAAAAGATCAAATGGTCATTTTGACAAAAGTTAACCACTAGGTCACTTTTTGTGTTCCTAGAAGAAGAATTCCAACAGAAACATTTCTACTTCTTTTGACCCCTTGCTAGAACAAGTACAAGTGTATCAAGGCCCACTTTACAAACTTGCAAACACATTCTCCAAATCAAATTAAAGGACAGTTGAAAATTGAATCAAATGTATGTACTAAGATCACACTTTTTCAAAAACCCTTCAAACCAATTCCACTTGACCTCTCCAAGCAAACATAGACTCTCAAGCTTAAGATCAAATCACCCACAAAGTTTCATTCAAAATTTCCAAAGTAAATTTCTTTCGGCCATTACAGCAAACACCTGGCCTGCACTAAACTAACTACTGCCTAACTTCACTATTTGGCACAGTGATCCTCGACCATTTGGTCCCCTCTTAACCCGCTTGTCTCCCCTGAGTCTAACCAAGCACTAGACAAGCCCCTCTTAGATTTGTGCATAGTGGAGCGTCGCCCATTTGTGGTCGTCGACGGTCGATAGTGGACAACAAGCCAGGAGCCTCGCCGCCCTCGCCCACAACTCGCACCAGACACGCCTCGATCCACCGCCACCCTCTATCCAAGCCACGACCCCTGCCCAGCCCTGGACCACCCTAGCTACGTCGCGCCCACCGTCTCTGCGCCATGTCTAGAGCGCGCCAGCTCGCCGTAGCCGACCGCCTCGCATAGACCGCGCCTCACCCTTGTCGCGCACGCTCACGGTCGCCATGATCACCACAGCCCCGCAGACACCCACGTTTGCCGCCGCGTGACCCGCAGCTGCCGCACGCCGTCGCAAACACCTTCGCCTCTGTGCAGAGCGCCGCATGCACCCGACCAATCCACACTGCCCCACGCCGTGCCATTACGCCCATAAGAACCGCTAGGGAACATAGCACCGTCCACTAGCCTCCGCCATGCTGATAGCCGCCTGTAGATTCGTCACCAACGAGCTCGCGCCCGCACCATTCAGTCCCCTCGCTGTAGTATAAGTAGAGGCCACCTCTCCCTCATTTCTCCACACCCCAACACTCACCACTCCTCTCTAATCCTCCCCCACTTCTTCCCAGAGCAAGGCGAGCTCTCCCTCGCTAGAATTTGGCCGGAGCCCGCCGCTGCTGGAGGAGAAGGCCACCGTCGATTTCGACCACGCCAAGACCTGCCACGAGCATGCCTCGAACCCCCATCGGCTACCACGTCGATCGCCCCTGTCGCCGACCCTAGCTGGAGCCCAGGTGAACCTAGACAGACCCCCAGCACCGCGTTAGGTTTAGTTCCTCGCCGGAGTAGTTCGTCATTGATGATAACTCCTAGCCGTTAGATTAGAATTACATCGCACGGTCTAGATTCGCCGATACCGTTTCATTTAGATGCAATCACTGACCAGTGGGGTCCACGCTGTCAATAGCCTGCTGCGCTGTGTAGTGCAGTTGGGCCAGCCCGTTTAGCTTTCCCGCTCAGGCCTGGAAATTCAAATAATGATTTTCCTTTTTAGTTAAAACCCTATTCTATCCATAGATTCAAAAATGAATTCAGAGAGTTTCACTAAACCAAATTGCATGATTCAAATTTTGTTAAAAAGATATTTAAATTATCTATCCAAGCCCGTATTATTTAAATCATTTGGATTTATAGATCAGATATAGTAAAAATAATAAGATTGAGGCTTTTCCAACTTCAAACATTTTTCAAAAATCAACCATAAATGCTTTTGAGTTGATTCCAACTCTCAAAAATCACATTTGATAAGATCTATCTCAATATGTAAAAATATTTAGGTTTGCATCCAGTGATTTTGGACTAGTACCAAAATAATGCTATTAGGGTATTTCTAGTCACTTTAATTCTATTAAATGATAATCCTAAATGTAATAAAATATGTTCAACACTTTAAATCATATTCCCATGTATTAGAATATGTGGTGATGACATGTGTCCACATGATCCCATATTCTATTTGGAGAATATTAAATCTTAATTAATTTCAATGAGTAGAGTAGAGCGTGGAAGGCGAAAGGCGAGGGAGAGAGGCGGCGGCGGCGTGGGCCGGCCGGAGAAGAGCGGCATGGCGGGTGGTCGGCGTGCGCTGGCCTAGGAAGGGGAGGGGCGTCGCGGTGGCGAAGCTTGGGAGTTGTTGGCGGCCGAGAGCGGCATGGCGGCGCTCGGGGGCGGGGACACGACCAGGAGGGAGCTGGGCCATGCCCCAGCGGTCGGAGGAGGCGGGGCCCGCTGCTTGCCGGCAGGAGGCGAGGAAGGCGGCGGGGTAGGAGCTCGAGGTCGCGTGCTCCGGGAGAGGAAGGAGGAAGACCGGGAGGAGTGTGGGTCGAGGAGGTGGGCACGTCGCGATAGGGAACGAGGCCATGTGGGGATCAGGGCAGGTGGGGATTGGGAGGCGTGCGTGTGTGGTGTGCTGTGTGCGTGGTCGGTGCACGGGAGGGTGGGAAGGTGGAGGGGAGTGGGGCCAGGAGGGATGAGGTGGCGCACAGGGAGTGGTCGGGGTGAGGTGGAGGGTGGACTTGGGCAAGAACGTGAGCGAGCGAGGGGGGAAAGAGAAATGGTGGCAGGGCAGCGTGCGGTGGAGGAGGTGGGATCAGGGCGCCGCGTCGGGGTGGGGGTAGGTGGCGTGCGGCAACTGGGGGGATCGATCGATGGCGCGCGTGTCGGTGTGGGTATCGGACGTGGTGGGACCAGGGGATGGGGCAGGTGGCGGGCTGGCTAGGGCTGGCGCGCGCGCGCGTGCGTGCATGTGAGGCTGGCGGCGGTGGCTGGTGAGTGTGGAGTTAGGAGGGTATTCGTGCCTTGATGGCAGCTCAGGATCAGCCTCATGAAAATCTTATATTCCCTGAGGAGGTTCTACCATGTGGAAACGCTCTTTAATGGAACTTTCGTTTGCAGGGTTGGTTTGGTTGATTAGGGTTAGGATATGTGGGGTGGTAGGTGGCCTGCGGCTGGGCCTTGGGCCTAGCCGTTTGGCTGCCTCCCCCATAAAAAATATGTTTTATTATTTTTATTTAGTTTTTAAATATCTTTTTATAAAATACTTTAGGCAAATAAAAGATCCAGACAGACCGAGGTTTTACATTTGAAATAGCGAGGGGGTATTTAGAAAACAAATATAGGCTTTGTAAAATAGTTTGGAGGCAAACATATGCTTGATGACATGACGATGCTCGAATGCAAGGTGGCATGATGACATGAGCATGCGGTCATGATGATGCAATGCACAAAAACACCGCGATTTTCTAGTAATGGTTTTAGCGGGATGCCACAATTCAACACCACTAACAATGGATCTCGCCCTCGAGATCCGCCTCATGGTACGGGGAAGAAGGACGATGAGCTGAATCTTCGCGCTTCGTGTAGATCCTCGCGACACCACTAACAAGATTGTTGCTCCATCTTGAAATCGGCGACACCACCAACAAGGGGTCGTTGTCCAGGCTCGTCGAGAAAACACTTTGGAAAACAAAGGACGAAGGTAGAGGTATCAAGAAATAAAGCCACATATAGCTTCGATAGAAAGAGAGAACCGATGCATTCCCATCCACTTCAATGTACACGAGCAAATAGAGTGAGTAGTCAGCATGGGGGCCAATCCATCACGCACCCAAACTATTACTCCACACAATCAGTAGAAAGCGTGCAACCATTCTCGGAATCAGACTGAAGATCTCGACAATCGAGGTTCAGAACAAAGGAGTGATGCAGGCTATGCATCGGATCTGGCGTAGATGATGTTGTCTCGTCGAAAACACTGGAAGGCACAAAGGAGGAACAACGAGAAGTCCAACAGAGGAGCGACTCCTCAGATAGCACGAAGACCGGATGTAGAAGCACCGTTACCAAAGGAGGAAGCGAAACCCTGAAGGTACGACGGAAAACCCAACCACGAGAAATCCTAGTCTAGAAGAAGGGAAGAGAATAGATCCAAAACATGCAGAGGTAAGAGGAGAATAGTAGAGGGTAATGAGTAAAAGCAGACCTACTCAGATCTATCCAACCGATTTTGCAAAATAATTTTGACACTCTAGATCGTCCGGTAGCTAGGTTATCCTACAGGCTGGACTTGTGGGGTATCGTAACTGCTGGGCTCTGATACCACTCTGTAACACCCTCAAATCGGCCCTATGCAAGTTTTAGCCCTTTCCGCCAAACCCACATAGAAACGATTCAAGGACGCCCACTAGGCACTTTCGTGCGGGTGGAAAACAAAGTAATACCATTACACAACAGTCCTCGATGGGACCCATAGAATAGATATATATACAACAGCGACTCAACGAGTCAAGAATACAAATATACAATACAAAGATCCAAATCACCTTGAAAACGTTACAGCGTCCGAGTACAGACAAGATGCAAATGGGGCTAAGAGCCCTGAAGAATAACCAATGGCGTCTATAACCCTACCCAGGCCAAGCCGGAAGGGTAACCCTGCTAACGACGTCGAACTCAAACCTGCTAAAACAAAAGGGGTGCCGACAAAGGGCAAAGGAAAAAGAGGAGCATTAGTACTGATGCCAGTACACGACGAGGCTAGAATTCGGCGGCTCTCGCCTACATAGGTATGGTGGACTGAAGCAACAGCGCAGCAACACTAAACAACCTATAGAGACTCAGTAAAACTGGCGGCTATTAGAGAGGGATAAGAAAGACCTATTCGGATCCAACCTGATACTAACACCAAACATACCCATCCTGGCATTTCCCCCTCGAGACCAAACGAGGAAGTCGGACCAAGGAACTCACACAGTTGTCAATTTTACTCATTCCGTTATAGTTGCAGCACTTACTAATCAGATTTAGATAGCATGAGTCACCCTGAAGCATAACTAGTGGCAGTTTTAATAAACCATTCCGTGGTAGTTGGAACATTTACTAGTTAGATATAATTGTCCTAAGGAATCCCAAAACCCAGCAGTTGTTGGCACTTTTATCACATTCCATTGGAGTTGCTATACTTACTAGGCAGATATAACAAGACACAAGGAACCCCAGCTCCACCAGTTGTTGGCATTTTTAATATCCATTCTGTTATCTTTGAATCTGATTACTAATCGCATATTAAGTCAAATTTATAGCACTACTTTAGTTATGCTTGTCTATGATCGAGATACTGTGCTCCAAGTCGTCCATAACCGCGGACATGGCTTTCAGAAAGTTTTACCCTGCAGGGGTGCACAAATAGCAACCACTCGATCAACCTCGGAAAAACCAACTCAAAACCCAACGAGGCTTTCACGACAAAGCAATCAGAGGATTCATAAATATTTCACGGGGCCACCCCACTAAGCTACCCGCAACGAAGTTGGCCGGATCCAGAACGGACCCAGGGTTTGTGATGACGGCTGTAAACGACTGGGAACCCGAAAGTGTGACTGGGCTTGCCGATACTGCAAACGTGTACGATCTAAAAAGCAGGTGCTCCACGCACAATCTTAAATAAAGCAGTAAAGCATGGCATAAGTACATGATAGTAATAAAGCCCCAAACTACTTTGTGGCCCCAAGAAATAGAAATGAATCAAGCTCTGGCTCAGGGGGATCCCATAGGGTCTCCCAGATGTGGATAGTGCGAATAGTCAAGGAACAGGTATCAAGTACTCGGGGCCTACGGGACACAAGTGGACATAAAACCAAATAGCATATATTGCCCACCGGTGCCTCTTTCCTTAATTATCCCAGCAATTTAATAGTTGTATTTAAAGTCATGATCAACTCCCCCGTAAACATCTGCCAGCATTCCAACAACTGTGGTACTTGACAACACGAGATCACACCTGAGCAAGCAACTACGACTCGCAAGGCTAGCTATCTACCAAACACAGGTAATAGGAGGTGTCCAAGGCAATATAGAGGATGCACGGGATATGACTGGTGTACAGAAACTAAAGCATCACGACACGGGTAGCAATAGATCAACAGGAGGAAATAAAGACTATAAATGCAAAATAGGTAGAAGGGGGAGAATGCTCGCCTGGGAAACACTGCCGGCGGTTCATATCCGGAGAACTTGTCGATACTCGCATCAACTCATCGGCCTAATCCACGAAGAAGCAAACACTAGAAGAAACACTGGATGCAATATTTAATACTACGGCAGAAGATCCGGCATGCTTATGATATGATGCATGGCATGGCACGGATGCGGTGCAACTAGTCAAAATTAAGTGGAACCAGGGTCCCGACAATTAATTATAAGGTTCAAGTTATTTAGATACCCCGCAATTTAAATGTTGTCTTAACAAGGCAAAACATGGCATCGGTTCGCTACACCAATTTAAATGGAGACGAATATAAGACTAGAAAAGCCCGCATATAGCCTCCATATTTAATTATGAGGTGAATCGGCATAATGCCCCCAAACCACAGACATGTATGCATGCATGATCAATTTAATATGCGACAGTTGATAATGTCATATTATAAAAATAGGGGCTTAGGGTCACACATCTGGGTTCGGAAGATCTTGGGTTCCGGGGGGTTCGGGGTTTGGGCTCAGGGTTCGACGGGGATCGATCTCACAACCGGGAAGAAGGACTTGGTGCTCCGAGATGAAGCGCTTGTCATTCCGTGTGGCGATCTTGGCGGTCATCAGGTCCGAGAAGAAGATCTTGTTGCATCCGTGGTCTTCGGGTTCGATCTTCGGATCCAAGGTCGGGTCTTGGATCCGTGAGGAGGTACTTGTCGTGTTGGCATCATAGCCTCCGGGTTCTAGGATGGAGAACTTGGGGGTTTTCGGCCTCGGCTGTGGATGGTGCACTTGGCTCCCGGGTCGGGGTGCTTCAGGATCTCGGTCATCGGTGAGGTAGAACTTGTAGCAAAGTGTGCACACATCAAGAGATCTTGCCGGACTCGGAGACGAAGGTAGCCGATGTGTGCTCCCCAAAACACCAGTAACATGGCCATACAAACAAGGGTATGTTAACAGGCGGCAACAACAACACTTGGTACATGAAATAGGACAAGCCAAGCGATTACATAGTATCGCTATAAGCCATGTCCCCAAACTGACGTATCCTCGAACACCTGTCGTACCTACTGCAACCGAAGGAAACACCTTGGTGGGAAGGACCAACAGAGGAAAATAGAGACCCGACGACACTAGCGAAGGGCGGCGGCGACCGGCACGTCCAGGGAACTCCCACAACGCGCGATGGTGAGGAAGGCCGGCGAAGTCGGCGGGGCCAGCACGGAGCTCCGGATGGCACGAGGAGGCATAGGCGGCGGCAGTTGGCGGTCCCGAACAAAGAAGAGCCGCGGCGGCTGAGTGCGGCAGGCGAGCAGGAGGGAGAGAGGGGCGGCCTCGGCATGGGCTGGCCCGAGGAGTTGCTGGCGGCGGGTCGACGGCGCGGCGCTGGCCTGGGAAGGGGAGGGGGCATCGTGGTGGCAGAGCTTGGGAGTTGTTGGCGGCTGAGAGCGGCATGGCGGCGCTCGGGGGAGGGGACACGGCCAGGAGGGAGATGGGCCACGCCCCAGCGGTCGGAGGAGGCGGGGCCCGCTGCTTGCCGGCGGGAGGCGAGGAAGGCGGCGGGGTAGGAGCTCGAGGTCGCGTGCTCCAGGAGAGGAAGGAGGAAGAGCGGGAGGAGCGTAGGTCGAGGAGGTGGGTGTGTCGCGATGGGGAACAAGGCCGTGTGGGGATCAAGGCAGGTGGGGATCGGGAGGCGTGCGTGTGTGGTGTGCTGTGTGCGTGGTCGGTGCATGGGAGGGTGGGAAGGTGGAGGGGAGTGGGGCCAGGAGGGATGAGGTGGCGCACAGGGAGTGGTCGGGGTAAGGTGGAGGGTGGACTTGGGCAGGAATGTGAGCGAGCGAGGGGGAAAGAGAAAGAGTGGCAGGGCAGCATGCGGTGCAGGAGGTGGGACCAGGGCGCCGCGTCGGGGTGGGGGTAGGTGGCGTGCGGCAACTGGGGGGGAACGATCGATGGCGCGTGTGTCGGTGTGGGTATCGGACGTGGTGGGACCAGGGGATGGGGAATGTGGCGGGCTGGTGGACAAGGCTGCAGGCGTATGTGAGGCCGATGGCATGGTGGTGAGTGTGGAGTTAGGGCAGGGTTGGTTTGGTTGATTAGGGTTAGGATATGTGGGTGGTAGGTGGCCTACGGCTGGGCCTTGGGCCTAGCCGTTTGGCTGCCTCCCCCATAAAAAAAAATATGTTTTATTATTTTTATTTAGTTTTTAAATATCTTTTTTATAAAATAATTTAGGCAAATAAAAGATCCATACATACCAAGGTTTTACATTTGAAATAGCGAGGGGGTATTTAGAAAACAAATATAGGCTTTGTAAAATAGTTTGGAGGCAAACATATGCTTGATGACATGACGATGCTCGAATGCAAGGTGGCATGATGACATGAGCATGCGGTCATGACGATGCAATGCACAAAAACACCGCGATTTTCTAGTAGTGGTTTTAGCGGGATGCCACACTAAATCATCAAGTGTGAGCCTCTACGTATTCAGGCCATATATACCAAGCTCGAGTACCTGTAGGGTATACCCATGTCAGTAGCCCCCGAGTGTCCAGTGGAATCGCAGATTCGACTGGAGACTTTATGAAGCCTTTCGAGTGCATGACTGAGTATATTTTTCGACTGCTTTGTTTGTGTCATAGGGATTGTTGATGCGTGTGCCTGATTTAACCGATGTATCGGTATCAGTTAACTACCTTAGGTTAAAACAACACCATCTACTCGAACTCGAGTCCCCGGACTCGAATCCGGAAAAGTGCTGGTGTAATTCGACTCAAGCCACGGAGGTCTTACAGGAGTCGAATTCCAGTATATAGGTGCGAGCACTCGACGCGTCCGTCAAGGCATGTTCATCGTACCTGTTGGCACGGATATATTTCTAGTAGTGCGCAGCAAATGCGTTGCCAGGCCTTATTCAGGTCTTATCTTCACGCTGTAAGCGCAGCATCTGAATTTTGTCATCGCGGAGACGATTCGGGTGACCCAGGAGACGCAGTCTCTTTGTAGGGAAAAGTCATGAGGCGGTGTCGCCATAAGCTTCGAGTGTGAACATTATCAACACACAGTACGGTGTACAAATAATTATAGGGTGCGTGACCAGCGCTCCCTATGGGAGTAGCCCCCGAGTGCCTAGTTGAGTCGAAGACTCAGGAAGGGACTAAAGAATTTTTTTGACTGCTGTCGTCTTTTGTTTGCTTGTTTTAGTCGAATTTGCTGCCAGCGCTCCCTATGGGAGTAACCCATGTCCATAGTCGAACTATGTTTCGAGTGATTGGGTTTGGTTTGATTGTCCATGTTCCTGCAAAAAGAAGAAGAAAAACTTGTAGGGTGCGCGACCAGCGCTCCCTATGGGAGTAGCCCCCGAGTGCTTGGTGGAGAGGAAGACTCGAGCAAGGACTAAAGTAGTTGAAGTATTCTGCTGCGTAGTTTTTGATGACGTCAGTGCTGACGATTTCATGACCTCAGTTGCCCGCGTGAGCGAGTTTGGCGGGACGTGACAAGCGGTGGGTCCCATTTCCTGACTCTGATTTGACCGGGCGTGCGTAATCTTTATTTTAACTATGCCTCCTCGATTTCCACATGTAATGGGAGTAGTGGGGGACGGTTTGCGTTTCAGGTCCACCACGTGTGGAGCTCGATGAAAGCCACATGTCTGATAGGGTTTTTTTGAGCCGTTGGATTGCATCTTCTAGGGGGTTAAGTAGCAATGCGGCAACGGTAAATTTCACATCTACTTCTCTTTTGCCTTTGCCTTCATCGCCATTGCCTCTGCTCCTCTGCTTCCTTGCGCTCCTTTCTTTTGCGGCGCTGGACCAGCTCCGCGTATTTCCCAGCTACTTCCTTTGGTTGCATTGCCGTTGCGGAATGGGGAAGAAAAAGGGAGGTGTTGCGGCCGATTCCGTTGCTGCCGCGGCTGCGACGAAGAAGAAAGGCGGCTCCACCGCTGCAAGCACCAGCACCACCGCTGGCGGCAAGAAGAAAGGCGCGGGCACTCGCGTCACAAATGGCGCGTGGCGTCCATCTGTGATCAAGTCCTCAGAGCTTCGTCTTCTTCGCCAAGACGGAGTTTTGTTATCCGCAGTCGCTGACGCGCGTGTCCCCGGCGGCGAGGTAATCCCCTCTCCTCTTGCCGGTTTTCAGGTGATGTTCCTAGCATTCATCATTCGCAGCCTCTCGTTGCCCCTGTATCCTTTCTTTAGGGGCCTTCTCTGTTTTTACGGGCTCCAGCTCCATCAGCTGTCCCCCAATTCCATCCTCCACGTAGCTTGCTACATTACCCTTTGCGAGTGCTGGCTTGGAATCGAGCCGCACTTCGGCCTCTTCAAGCGCCTCTTCAAATTGAAGCGCCAATCGGCGTCTGGCTCCATAGTCTATGATGTAGGCAGCTGCGGTATCCACGTCGATCCATCCGCCACATACTTCAACATCAAGCTGATGATGTCCGTCCAAGGGTGGAGGGACAAGTGGTTCCACGTACGCGACCAGAAGGCCGACGGAGACCACTACGGACTCGCGCCTTTTGATCCCGCGATTGCATGCAAGAGGAGGCGCTCCTAGAAGAATGTGATTATGCTTGGCGAGTCCACGGAGATAGATGTGCTGTACGAGCGTGTCTGCGACCTCGAGAGTCTCATGGGGAAAGAGGAGGGAGGCTGCGCCCTCATTCGCACATGGCTGCGTCGTCGCGTCCATCCCCTGCAGGCCAGAGTCCACCCCATGTTCCAGTGGGCTGGCACGGACGATGTCACTCACGTGTCTGCCGATGGCATGTCCGCGAGTGAGGTAGATAAAAGGGTTCGACTGGTCACCAAGTACACCGTCAAGGATGTGCTCCCCAGTGAGCCAGTCGTTCCTCCGTTCGATGCTTCTAACCCTCCTCTTGAGGTACGGTTGTGCTACGTAGTAGCTTTGCTTGTCGATTGCTTCTTTGCCGTTGCTTGACTTTGTGTTAAATTTGTTTTCTGTATGCAGGATTGGGCGGTATCGCCCTGTATGCCCCCTCTTCCCGAGGGGGTTATTCCTCGTGAAGCTTTGGAAGAGGACGAGTCGGAGTCGACCGTCCCATCTGATGTGGAGGAGGAAGCCCCTGAGTCGAGTAGTCCGGATACTCGCAAGCGTTCGCGCAACAAAGATTCGGATGCGTCGTCTTCTTCAACTCCAGAAGGTGCAGGCGTTGGTGCGGAGTCGCCAATCGCTGCCGTTCCTGTGAGTTCTATGGCTCCCTCCTCTCGCAAGAAGATGCAGCTGCCGAATGAATCGTCGTCAGAGTCAGGGAATCAAACCTTTGACTTTGATAAGTTTGATTGGTAAGTATTCGGTCTTCCTTTGTGGTTCTTCTTTTGGAGTTTCCTTTTCTTGATGCTGGTTTGGTCTTGCAGTCAGCAGGCGTCGTCATCTTCTGGCGACGTCCAATTTTTGAAAGAATCTGGAGTCGCACCCTCCAGGGCCAAGAAAGATGTTGAGCGTGCTCCTTCTCCTCCATTGGCGGCCCACTCCGGGCATAACTCATCAAGCTCTCCACACAATGGGGAGCATCGGATGGTTGCTCGGATGACTGCTCACCAATCGACTTTGGAGTCATTGGAGGATCATGTAAGTGTAGTATCTCCGTTTTCTGATGTTGCAGTCGATTTTTATCTATGTCATCTGCTGATCCGTTGTTGTTTTTTCTTTTTCGATAGATCCTTGTGAAGGAAGCTGCTCACCTGGCGGAGCAGGTGCTTGCGATGGGTCGTCAGCATGCAATGCTGGATACGCGCTATCGCATGGTGGAAAGTACGTGTCTGTTACTTCTTCTTCTTCTACATAGTTGTTATGTAGTCGAATGATAGTCTATCTTTTTGTTTTGTTTTGTTTTGCAGCTGAACATAATGCCCTTCTTCACGACACCGCCACCATGGAAAAGACGCTCGCCACGGCTGTGAAGAGTCGTGATGAGGCAATCGCGGCGCGTGACGAGGCGCAAAAGCGCGAAGAGGGTCCGCGTGTCTTCGTCACTGCTAGGGAGAAGATGTTCGAAGAACAGCTTTGTTCGATTGCCAAGGCTCTCTCAGGTATTTTGTTGGTCTTCATTGTGACTAACTACCTAATTTTCAATTGCCTTCGATGCTGCTATTTTGCTGCTGACGTCGTGCCAATGCTTGATTCTTGTGTAGATGCCAGTGGTCTGAGCTTTGATGCAGAGGCGCTTCATGGTGATGACGCACTAGCGGGTGCTGTCTCGGCAGTCGAAGACCGCAGCGCTGCTGTGCAGGGTACGCTCACCAAGGCTAAAGGCGTGCTCAGCCGACTTCGGGAGGAGATGACACCCAAGGATGAGTTGATTGAAAATCTTGATGAGCTGGTGGAGTCACTTGCCGGAGGCGTTCCTGTGGGCTTCAAGAACTCGCTCCATTCGGCTGGTGCGTCAATGTCACTCGCGATGGTGCAAGCCCACGGAGTCAAAGTTGATCCTGCAGCAGTCTCAAGGGCGATGCCCGTCAGCGCGGACGGCCAGCAGGTAGTCTTTGCTCCTTTTGCAAATGCTTGTGGCAAATATGGGCCACAACTGATCAACACCGTTACAAAGTACTATGAGGAGCTACAGCGAGCCAAGAAAGCTGCAAAGGCCGCGACGTCAGGGGTAGGCAGAACGTCAGTGGCATCTGATACTGCCACGGACTCGATGAGGCCCCCAAAGCCAAAGTCCAAGTCGAAGAAACCTGTTGCTCCTCAGTAGCTTTGTAATAGTTAGATATCTTATGTCTTTGTCGAAAACATGCCTTTTGGCGAGTGTATCTGCTGATACTTTTGCTAATCTTGAATGCACTCGAATCTTTTGTCTGCGCATCGATTTGGTCTTCTTATTTCTTCTTTATTGGCTTGTGATAGGGCACATCAAGTGATCCTTTGAGGGAACCTCAGGATTCGCCACCCCTTGATGACACTTTGGCACCATCGCGCTCAAGGGTGGATGAGTTGTCTCTGCTCTGGAGACTCCGTGATCACGTGAAGCAGTTGGAGCGTGAATTGCCTATACTCCGCGGTAATGCGGATGTATGGAAATCGAAGGCGGAGAAGGCCACCGCCCAAGAACAATATCTGTTGGGGGAGGTGACGCAGCTCGGCGACCAATTTAAATGTTAGCTTTCTTACTCTTATCTTTTCCTTGTAGTCACTCGCAATGGTGCGCTGTCCTCATACTTCCGTTGTTGCTTTTGTATAGTTGTCAGCGCGCGCCATCCGTAGGATGAGAGGGATCGAATTGCCATTCGCATGAATGACCTAACCCAAGAGCAACTTCAAGCGAGTGGGTACTTCTGGGTAGATCACGATCGCGCCATCGTGTTGGCGACCCTGCAGGATCGTGCATCGCGATTGCTTCATTTTTTGAAGAAGTCGCAGTCATGTTTGAAGAATATTTATCGGACGATGTTCCCGTTGGATGCCGTTCCATCGAGCCTGCTGGCCCTTCTTGCTAAGTTCCACGATCTGAGTGCGGTCCGTGAGTGTGTAAGACAGCAGTTGGTGGCTAGTACCAAGGCCGTTTTGTCGCTGGTGCGACTGCATAGGCCTGATGTAGACGTTGCGACAATTGCGGCTGGACCACCTGCGCCACCAGCGCGTTTTGCTTGGAATATGGTGCCGCACTATCACGCGGTGGAACGCCCAACTGTCGTGGTGGTGTCACGGCAGATGCCATGGATAGGCTAAAGGTGGGGACTAATACACGCTAGGGGAATCTAGGGAGGGATAGTGGAGTGATTCTCCACACAGAAGTTTGTATTGATTTCCTTCAAGATTACAAGTGCTCCTTGAGCTGTATTGGCGAGAGGAGGAAGAAGGAGCTCTCTTACTCTTGCCTACTATTTTTCCCTAGAACCCTAGATCAACTAGCACTATGGCCTCAAAGAACTCAACCAGTGACTATGGAATCACCAAACCAACTAGAGCTCAACCAACCCCCTCTACCAGAAACCTAGCCCCCCTTATATAGAGGAAGTTCGGTCCCTGCCTAGGGCATACGTGGAGGCATATTCCTAAAAATATGCCCCCTCCCAAAGTGGTAACCCGACCGGGGTGCTTTCCCCCGCGTCACACATGCTTTAGCGACATAAGCCTCTGCGGCGCCCGCGTCAACCGACATCGGCGTCGTCACCCTTGTCGGCAATGACCCGGTGGTCCTGCCCTTGCTTTCTCCGCTCATGTAGTGCGTACCGGACCTTCTTTTTGACCAGAGATATTCCTTCCTTCTCCCAGAAGCTAGGCAAGGACCCGGATCATAGTAGATCCGGCCACACCTGTTCCTGCATATAAGTTAGACAAGCACTTCCGACTTACTCCTTAAGTCGGATGAGATAATGTTAGGCGACCCCCCTGGTCCGGGCTACTCCGTGATCCGGCCTGCCTTGAGGTGACCCGGCCAGCATCTGCTTTGACCTTGCCGAACCTCGGCTAACTCGGCCCTTATACCCCGGAGTGACCCTACCCGGGGGTATCCCCCCAACATTAGTCCCCGAAGTTGGTGCGGTCTTAGCTGCCTTGGCTGCTAAGGCCACATCAGGTTCATTTATGTTCGAGCCTTGGACGTTTAATTCTGCGTTAGCTCTTTATCTCGGATTATATGGATTTACGTTCCCTTTGCACGTTCCAAGTTTTCGCTTGCCGGCCGGGTTACCATTTTGGCTCGGATCCCATGGTTACCATGATTTGATCCGGGCCCTGCTTCCTTCTCTCATACGCCAACCCATGCGGAGGCTAATCACCACGTTGTCTCATTTTAAGGGCCTGCACAGTAACCGCCCGCAGTAATTGTCAGTTATTACTGTGCATGGGTCACGTCATGCCTGCCTCCTCGTTTACCGCATCAGCGCATCACGTCATGGGATTGCTTCTGCTCTGTGGCACCCTGTGTGGCTTTTCTCCGATTGGCTGATGCAGGTGATACACGGCCACACCGTGTGGCATGTTGGTGTAGCGCGATCCCACTCACCCATCTCAGGGGGCGGTTAAGTAGCGGAGGGGCGCACCCCTTAGCATTTTTCCACTTCTGCGCCCCTCTGCCCATTGCCTTTCTCCTTCGTCTTCCTAGCAACCACGCCGCCGCTAGTGCTTCTAGCAGCAGCGCCGCCGCCGCACCTTCCCCGTGCCTCTGCATCGCAGCCACCGCTGCTCAGCTTCTTTGCCACGGGTCCACGCCAATCCAGGCCTCAGATCTCCACCGCCGCTAGCTCCAGCGAGGATAGCGAATACGAGATGACGGAGGAGGAGCTCGTCGTCGCCGAGCAGGAGATGGAGGAGGACACCACCGCGGCGGACCGCGGCGCGTGGGCCGGATCATGGGTCTGTCAAGATGACCTTGACTGGCTCTACCGGACCAGACGCATTCCTGCCGGCGTCGCCGCTCGTCTCCCCTCTGCTGAACTGGCCCCCTCACCCAATCCGGGTGAGTTCGTCGTGTTCTTGTCCCACTTCCAACGGGGATTTGGTCTGCTGGTGAGCGATTTCTTCCGGGATTGGGTTAGGACCTATCACTTGCAGCCGCACCATCTCCCAGCCAACGCTATCACCTCTCTCTCCGCCTTTGCTTCTACGATTGAAGGCTACACCGGACTATGGCCCACGAAGGAGCTGTGGATCCGGTTTTTCGGCCTTCATCGCAACGTCATCCCCAATATCCAAGTAGAGTCGGAGGATAAGAAGCTCACCCAATTCGGAGCTGCCTCCATCTCGCCCCGGAGACTTTTCGTCTTTCCCCGGGTTACCGGGCTTGACTCCTGCAAAGGATGGGCCTGGACCTACTTTTACGTCTGGAATGAGGGTACTGAAGATTTGATTCGGTTGCTGCCCTACGCTCCGGGTCCACCTGACACGGAATTCTGGGAGGAGGTCCCCAAGAAGCCTATAGCTCTGGCCAATCAAGTTAACAAGAGGTTCGCGGAGCTGAAGAAACTCGGATTGCGCAACGAGGATGCCATGATCACGTTCGTGCACAACCGAATCTCTCTCCTCCAGAAGCGCACCCACAAGTTGTGCCACATGAGTTTCGGCCGCGACCCCAACCGAACCTCCTCCTTCGAGCTGAGCAACACGGAGATTTTTCGCCGGGTTAAGGCTCTTTTCACCACCCACAAGGATTTCTCCGCCGCATGGGCGTGGGGAATTGAGCACTACTGTCGTGATAGGCTCCCTCCCACGGTAAGCTTCGCGGGGCAAACTTATTTCGGATCAAATATGTGTCGGTTTTTGTTGTATTTTTGACTCTGTTCTTCGTGCTTTTTCTCAGTTGTTCCTTCAGCAAACTCTCGAGGATGGTACGGATCCGACCCTTAAGTGGGTCCGGACCGAGAAATCCCGGATGAGGAGGAGCCGGACCAGGAGATGTTCCTCCCTATGACCGACGCTACCAAACGACCCAGCGGTAAATTCTCCTCTCTTAGAGATTGGCCCGATGATGCGGATGACTTGGATGTCGACGTGATTGAACCTGTTGAGGTTGTCTCTCTTTCTTTTGCGTTTCCGGCATCAGCTAACCCCGGTGGGCATATCCACGAGGATCCTCCACTCGCTACGGGAGATCCGGTTCTTGTGGCGTCGAAGAAGAAGCACGGAGCCGCATCAAGTTCTTCCTCCGAACCTTATCAGCCCACATAAAGGCAAAAGAAGGCCGAAGACAAGACTGCCTCCAAGCGGGCAGGTAAAGCCCCGGCACGAAGGGCTCGGAAACCCAAGGAGGCCGAAACCTCGGATGCGTAAGTCATTTTTCGTTGCGTAACTCACTTTTCCTTGCATCGCGGTAATTTCTCTTCTGACATTATTCTCTTTTTTAGGCCTCCGGTGGAGGTCCCTCAGAGCGGATCAAGCATCTCTTCACCCCTTCGGTCTGGCCCTTCTCCTCCTCGTGACGACGAGTCACGCCCGCTGAGCCCTATTCCGGAAGGTTCCGCGGCTGCTCTGGGTTCCGCAGTACCTCATCGAGAGGAACGCGACCTCGGAGCGGGAGGGGTCGGTCCAGCCGAGTCGACGACGTCCACCACTTTGGCATCGCCGCAACCAGCAACCACCGAGTCTATCTCAACACCAGCACCAGCAGCAGTTCCAGTATCAGCGACCGAACCGGCTCCAACATCTGTTCCAGCACCAAGAAAGCCAACCACAGCTCCAAGTCCAACTACAAGAGCTCCAGTGCCAAGTTCTTCTGCCTCGTCCAAGTCATCTCAACCTCGGCGAGGAACTACTCCAGCAACTTCTCAAGGGAAATCCACCACAGTTACTTCTTCCTAGCAAGCTAAGGGCAAAAAGGCTCCAGATACTACCAAGTCTGCATCCGTCGAGGCCGGGCAGCGAACCCTATCATTGATGCTTCCGAAGAAATCACCAGCAGCGAAGGATGTTCCTGCCGAGCCAACTGATGCGCAGCAGATGGTTCTGCATACCAGCCCAGCTCTTGCCTTGGTTGAGAGGAAAGAAGCGCACGCGAAGGGCTTGGTGGCACCCCATATGCCCACCGGCGAGCGGTATCCTCCGAGTCTTATTGAGTTCGTCATGAACTGGAATAAGGCAGAGTTCGTCCACAACGACGATCTCCCGGAAAAGTTCGGCCCCGCAGAATTTTCCGCCTAGATGAATACCACCGCTAAGGCAATTAACCTCGCGGGGCGAATGATGGAGGTATGTCGTTTCTCCTTTACATGCTGTAGATAATAACCATTAGTCCCCGAGCTTCCAGTGTAGTAGCTTGTTACTCGGCCGGATGCTCATTAGAGAACTAACGTAGCTCCATGCAAACTTCGAATATGCACACACCTAGAGTCGGGTTAAGTTCCACTTGGCCCGGATCTTGTACACTTCGAATATGCACACACCTAGAGCCGGGTTAAGTTCCACTTGGCCCGGATCTTGTAAACTTCGAATATGCACACACCTAGAGCCGGGTTAAGTTCCACTTGGCCCGGATCTTGTACACTTCGAATATGCACACACCTAGAGCCGGGTTAAGTTCCACTTGGCCCGGATCTTGTACACTTCGAATATGCACACACCTAGAGCCGGGTTAAGTTGCACTTTGCCCGGATCTTGTATACTTCGAATATGCACACACCTAGAGCCGGGTTAAGTTCCACTTGGCCCAGATCTTGTACACTTTGAATATGTACCAAGCTAATTTTACACTTCTGTACTTTTTTCAGGTAACCACCAATCGCCGGAGCGCTGAATTCCAACGCCTACTGGATACCCACAAGATGCTACGCGCAAAACATGTTGCACTTAGTGCAGAACATGAAAAGAGGGGTAATTTTCTCCCTCGGCACCTCTCCGTTTTTCTTCACTTTCTTCCGCCGAACTAATCTCCTCATTCGGTTTCTGCATCTGGGGTGGAGGCTGAGGACAAGATCATGCGGAAGAACTTGGAGGAAATCCGGGGTATGTCCTCTTTTGTTCGACCTCGTAGTGTTTTCCGTTTCTTCTTCTCCTTGGCTCGGCAAACATTCACTCCTTGGCTCTGTCGAGTCAACATACTATTTCAGCATCGCTTGAGGATAGTGTGCCCGTGCCTGATATGATGCTGCATTTTCTCGAACAAGCAGGGCAGCATCAAGCCGAGCTGAAGAAAAAGGATGATGAGCTCGCTCTCCTCCGGACTAAGAACGACG
Organism: Avena insularis; assembly: GCA_023614405.1. Classification (NCBI taxonomy): domain Eukaryota; kingdom Viridiplantae; phylum Streptophyta; class Magnoliopsida; order Poales; family Poaceae; genus Avena; species Avena insularis. The sequence continues at coordinate 210,354 of JAJUPC010000420.1, forward strand.
AGAATTGCCAAGCTCAAGGCTGAGATGTAGAAGATGAAGGCCCAGCACCAAACCGAGCTCCAAAAGGTTGGCCAGAACTTCACAGAAGAGCGTGAGCGCCTTACTCTCCAGATCTCCAAGGACCAGGACCTACTTAGAGAATCCGACCTCCATCTTGGGTCGACAAACGCTGAGCTTGAGCAACTTCGCAAAAGACGGGATGACTGCAACAAGGAGTTAACCCAGATCCATAGCCATATTTCTCATAAGTTCCTTTCCCTTATCCGACATAATTCTCCGGGTTACCTCATATGTCTTTTCTTTACCTTCTTCCTTTGCCTTGTTTCTAGACCACTTTCCAGAGGGTACTTCTATTGCAAGTGCTGCTGTTGCCAAATTTCGCCGAGAGAGGGGTACTCCCGTTGTTCCCGAGGGTGAAAGCATTCCCTTAGACATGGAGGACCTATTGGTCAGCCTGTCAGCTCGCATGGAAACCATCAAGAATTATGGCAAGGATATCCTCGACGTTGCAGTTCGCATTTTCAATACGTTCTGGCCTGGAGAGAGTAGCCCGGAGACCATCGCGATTCTCGTCGAGAAGTTAATGGAGATTGAGACCCAGCATGACCTCTGGAGAGAGTCCGCTGGGCATGCCGCAACCGATACCATCCTTCACCATATTATCACATGGTACGAGAAGATCGACCTCAGCCTCCTTACACGCCGGCGCACCGGATCCAGATGGACCAATGATCCGGAGTGGGTAGCTCAGCGCCAGTCTTGCGCCTACAACGTTGTCGAATATTCTCCTATTCATGACTGGGTTGAAGGACCGAGCTTCCTGGAATCCACTAGGGACGAGCACAATGAGAACGTTGAGGATGGGTCGGATGAGGGCGGAGAAGATGATGATTCAGATATTGAAGACAACGACAACGACGCCGAACTTCCTCCTTCTGCTGCTCCTTAGTTCCAAAAAACTTGAAAATTTATCAGATCCCCGGTATGCCGGGTGCAATTGTATGCTGGATATGTGATATTTTGATACTACATTTCTATGACGGATTAACTTGGGCGCAGTCCTCGAGTTTCATTTTCTTGTTCGTCCAATTCTCTGGCTCGGTCCGTGTCTACCTTGATTCGGTTTTACGACTTACGAACCCGAGCTTCAAAAATTGTTTTAACAATACTTAGAAACTTTTAGGCTTAGCTCAAAATAATTCAGCATAATAACTTGAAAATACATACAGGGTTAGTCCGAAAACAAACGTTAGCTCGAATAAACTCGTTTCCTTAGTCGTTTTTCATGTGCTACGCAATTCCAAACTTGTTCTCTTGCTTGCCATGAAGCCAATTCTTGTTGGACAGCAGCAAGTCGAAGAGTTGGGTTTTTGGTGCTCACACATTACTAATCCGGGTTAAGTAGAACAACTTATTCTAGCTACCGCATAAGGAGTAACAACAAACATTATTAAGACAGTCCCCGAGTTACTGCTTGAGGCGCTGCTATTTCATTGATAAGCTCATTGCCGACATACATACCGACATATGAGACGACTCGGATACATACACTTCTTAGCTAAGTGTAGAAGGGACGAAGTAGTGCTACATTCCACGGTCGCTTAGATTCCTCTCCGGACCTGTCCGCCTTGTTCTTTTCCTGTGGCTTTGCATCTATAAGATAGTAAGAGTCATTGTGCAATGCTTTGTTCACAATGAATGGCCCTTCCCATGGGGGGATAATTTATGCATTCCAGTAGTACGTTGTACCAACCGGAGCACCAGATTGCCTTCCCGAAAGACTCGGGGGAACACTTTCCGGCTATGATAGCGTCAGAGATTTTGCTGATATATGGCGGATCTGGACAATGCCAGTTCTCTCGCTTCTTCCAGCAGATCAACATCATTTTGCCGGGCTTCTTGCACTTCGGCTTCTGTGTATTGGGTGACCCTAGGCGAATCATGCTCTATGTCGGCTGGTAATACAGCTTCTGCCCCATATACCATAAAAAACGGCATATAGCCTGTTAATCGATTCGGAGTTGTTCTTAAACTCCACAGTACCGCTGGTAGTTCTTCTATCCAGCACCCCGCTGATCTTTGCAGCGGCTCAATGAGCCGGGGTTTTATCCTGGATAATACTAATCCGTTGGATCTTTCCACTTGTCCGTTCGATGCGGGGTGGGCTACCGAGGCGACATCGAGTCGGATCTTCTTATCTTGGCAGAAGCGCGCAAATGCTCCTTCCGCAAAATTTGTTCCACTATCAGTTATAATACTGTGTGGATAACCGTATCTCAAGATGATGTCTTTGAGAAATGTCACGGCCGTAGCTCCATCACATTTTCTTATAGGTTTCACTTCAATCCATTTTGTAAACTTGTCCACCATGACCAAAATGTCTGTCATGTTTCCTCTTGCTGGTTTGAACGGGCCAACCATATCCAAGGACCATACAGCAAATGGCCACGTAATTGGTATGGTCTTGAGTTCCGACATAGGCATATGTGTCTTGGTGGCATACCTTTGACAACCATTGCATTTTCTCACCAGATCTTCTGCTTGTTCTAAGGCACTTGGCCAGTAGAATCCATGCCGGAACGCCTTTCCCACCAAGGCTCGGGATGAGGCATGATGCCCGTATTCTCCTTGGTGTATATCTCGGAGGATGTCAAGTCCTTCTTCCAGGTCAACACATCGCTGGAGGACGTTGGTTACACTCTGTTTGTACAGCTCGGAATTGATGATCGTGTATGCCTTTGCTCTCCTCTGAGTTTGCCTGGCTAACACCTCCTCAGCGGGTAACGCCCGCCTTCTTCAGAAATTGGAATATAGGGCGCTGCTGGTATCGCTCGTGGAGGGAATACGTCCTCATCAATTTCCATCTGATCCACCGGCATAACTTCAGCCGGATCATGCTGAGCAGTCCCCGGGTCTCGCGAGGTAGTCCCCGGGTTTGCCGAGGCAGTCCTCGGGTTTGCTGATGCAGTCCTGGGTCTTGCGTACTACCTCCCGTGTCAATGTCCATGGGCTCATCTCCGGATTCGGTATTTTCCGGGACATAGATCGAGTCGGTTCCTGGGGACGGCCTGATAGATGGTTTTCTGAGGTGTTCCAATGCTACACCTAGTGGAATTGCCTGTCTGGTCGATCCGACAAGCTTCGGCACATGTTTTCCACTCGGGGTACATGGTGAAATTCACACCCCTCAAAGTAACCAGATATCTTCTGCACGTGAAATTTGTATAGTGCCATGTTTGGATCCAGGGCGTCCCACACTCCGGACACCTGCTGCACCACCAGATCCGAGTCGCCAAAGCATATTATCCGACGTATGCCAATATCCTTTGCCACTTTGAGCCCATGCACAAGAGCCTCATACTCAGCGACATTGTTCGATGCCACGAAATGGATCTGCAATACGTACTTTAGCTGGTCCTTCTTTGGCGAGGTAAGCACAACCCCGGCGCCTAATCCGGTTTTGGTTTTCGACCCGTCAAAGTGCATCCTCCAGTAGTTCGGATCTGGTGGCGGTGGTTCGTATTGTACCTCGGCCCAATCCACAAAAAAGTCCGCCACAGCCTGGGACTTGATCGCTTCCCTTCTGTCGTATTGGGGCGCATAAGGGGCTAACTCAATTGCCCATTTTGCAGTTCTGCCACTCGCATCCTTGTTACCCATTATTTCGGATATGGGAGATTCACATATTACCTTGATGGGGTGCTCCTCAAAGTAATGCTTTAACTTCTTGGCCGCCATATAGACACCATATGCCACCTTTTGAAAGTGCGGGTAGTTCTGTTTTGAGGCAGACAACACCTCGCTCAAGTAATATACTGGCCTCTGCACCGACTTACCCTCTTCATTGCGCTCCACTACAATCACTTCACTTACAACCCGATTGGTTGCGGCTATGTAGAGCAACATTGGCTCCTTTGATAGTGGAGAGGCTAACACTGCTGCAGTGGCCAACATCTTTTTTAAGTGGGCAAAGGCTTCATCGGCCTGTGGCGTCCAAACGAATTTATCCGACTTTTTCATGAGTTGGTAGAGAGGCAGTGCCTTTTCTCCCAATCGACATACAAACCGACTCAACGATGTCAGGCATCTAGTGAACTTCTGGACATTGTTAAGACACTTCGGCAGCTCCATTCGTTCGATGGATCGTATCTTAGTTGGATTAACTTCGATACCTCGGCTGGAAACGAGAAATCCGAGTAATTTTCCAGCCGGGACACCGAAGATACATTTTTCTAGGTTAAGCTTCATCCGGAACCTTCTCAAGTTCACAAATGTTTGCCTTATGTCGTCAAGGAGCATTTTGCTTTCCCTGGTCTTGATAACCACATCATCCACGTATACTTGTACATTTTGACCTATTTGGTCGTGAAAACATTTTTGCATACATCTTTGGTACGTTGCACCTGCATTACGTAAACCGAACGACATAGTGCGATAGCGATAAGCCCGTCACGGGTAATAAACGCAGTCTTTATTTGATCATCCGGGTTCAGAGGTATCTGGTGGAAGCCAGAATATGCATCAATGAATGACAACAGTTCACATCCCGCGGTCGAGTCTATGACCTGATCTATCCTCGGCAAAGAAAATGGATCTTTTGGACACGCCTTGTTCAGGTTCGTGTAATCGATACAAATATGCCAAACCACTGCCACGTTTGGATCGTCCTTCTTCTTTTCTACCAGCACCGGATTAGAGAGCCAATCCGGATATAGTACCTCCATGATAAATCCTGCTGCTAGTAACTGAGCTATCTCGTCTCTAATGACTTTTCTCCTATCCTCGGCGAAGCGGCAGAGAGGTTGCTTCACCGGCCTTGCTCCGGGTCTTACGTTCAAAGAGTGCTCGGCCAACTCCCTCGGAACACCTTGCAAGTCCTGTGTAGACCAAGCAAAAATATCCCGATTCTCACGGAGGAAGTTGACGAGCTTGCTTTCCTATTTGTCAGTTAACCCGACACCAATTGTTACGGTGCGCTCCGGGAACATGTTATCAACTGGAACCTTCTTGGTGTCCTTTGCGGCTTGAAATGAAACGCTGCCATGCGGGTTACTTAACGCCGGCATATATTGCTACACGGACTGAGCTAATCCCGCCACCTCTTGGATTTTTCTTTTCTCTTGCGCAATCACGAGTGACTCAGCTAGGTTAGACCCGGCTGAAGCACACTCAATGGAACGTCGGAAATCTCCAGCAATAGTAATCACTCCATTTGGCTCGGGCAACTTCATCTTCAGATAACTGATGTGGCAGCTTGCCATGAACTTGTTCAATGCTGGTCTTCCAAGTAATGCGAGATATGCACTTTCCAAGTTCGCCACCTCAAACTCCAGATTCTCAGTTCGGCAGTTATCCCTTGTGCCGAATAGCACGTCGACCCAGACTTTGCCTATGGGCTCACAAGAAATGCCTGGTACAATGCCATGGAAAGTTGTTCTCGTAGCCTGGAGCATGTTCTCCGAGATGCCCAACTTGCGCATCGTATCCGCATACATTATGTTAATGCTACTGCCATTATCAATTAGTACCTTGGAGAACCTCACATTGATGTTCGGTCCAATGAATGTCGGATCTAGCACTAGCGCATACGAACCTGGACTCGGCATAAGTTTAGGATGATCTTTGATGTTCCAGGTGATTTCCTGGTCCGACCAAGGCATGTACCTCGTCACTGCTGGCATGACCGCATTGACCTCCATATGTCGGCGCTGCGAGCTGTTTCTATCTGTTTCCTCCGCCGTGAACACACAATAACTCTGGTGATGTTCCCTATACTCATTCCTTCCCTCGTTTCCGGGGTACCTCTGATCCGGTTGTTGCTGATTTTCCACCTGATGCACTGCATCCCTTCTCTCATTGTTGTCATACCTCGGCGGAGGGGGAGGCAACATTAGCTATTGCGTGTTCACCCCGGAGAGCAATTGCTGCTGAGGTAACTCCTGCCGAGGTTGATCATTCCAGGGTGCCTGAGCATTCCCCGAACCACCTTGTTCTATCTTACGCATCCACTCACATTGCCTTGTTGTGTGACCCACCGGGCTATTCGGATTCGGCGTGTGAAACTTACACGGCTGGTCCAACATCGACTCATAGGTATACCTCGGACGGTCTTTATTTTCCTGCCACTGTTTCTTTTGCTCCGGAGTCCATGTTTTCTTGCCATCATTTCTGGGAGTCCATTGCCCTCTCGTTCTCTGGCGTTGATTGCTCCCTGCTCCGGGTTGATCTTGATTCACAACTGCAACTTGTTGCGAACCGTAGTGATGATCCGGTCTATAGTCTCTCCTTTTTCCTCTGTAATCGTTCCTCCTGGATGACCCAGCTCCATCTCTCTGATAGTATTCCTCGTTTGACTCATTTGACGCGAGCCTAGGTTGAGTCGGATTGCCCATAGCATAGGAATCAGCAATCCGGATCATCTCTGCCAGCGTAATTGGCATTTTCCTTTGCAACTTCATCCACAGGTCGCTACCATATCTGCACCCTTGCGCAAACCACGCTATGGCCTGTGACTCTATGACACCCTCACATGAGTTTCTCATGGTACACCACCGGGTCAAGAATTCACGATCCGTCTCGTTAGGTCTTTGCTTGCACATTGCTAGGGTCTGCGGTCTATTCGGCCTCTGATATGTACTTGAGAAGTTGCTGATAAACATTTCTTCAAAATCTATCCAGCAGTTGATGCTTTCGGGTGGTAAATTATTCAGCCATAATCTGGCCGGACCTTCCAACATCTGGGGTACGTATCGTATAGCCCATCTCAAGTTGCCTGTGGCCATTTTCACAGCCGTAGCATAGTTTATCAGCCAATCCTCCGGCTTGGTGCTGCCGTCATACGTCTTCGTGCCTCTAGGCAACTGGAAGTTGGGTACCGGTGGCTCTTTCATGATCCGGGGTCCAAAGCACACTGGACCCGGAGGACCTTGACATTCGATCTGTTCCGACCTATACAGGCGATCCAGTTTTAACCTGGCGTCATCCGGCATCAAGTCCCTGCTTCCCAACCTTGACCCTATCACATGATAGTCCGGTCTCGGATAACCCGCGTTCACCATTTCCGAATCACCTTCATTGTATCGGTTTTGCTCTCAATGCGCACCTTTCTGCTGCATACCTCGGCCGGCGCTTTGCTCTTGCCTTGGTATATTATGCTGCCGCGGTTGTCCTGCTCCTGCGGAGTTTCGCTGTCCGGCATTGCCGTTGGCAGCGTTTCCTTGACCGGCATTGCCTTGGTTGTGGTTACCTCGGCCAGCTTCACCTCGGCTCACACTCCGTCGATCATCATTTTTCCGCGTCTCTTTTTCCTTTCCCGCACGCGTCGGGTCGTACGGGACGATCTGTTTGTTTCGTCTGGCCGAGGTTACTACCTCTTCTCTCCTTGGACCACCATGATGCGATGATGCAGCTCCAGTGGATTTTTCCGGGTTACCCATCACCGAATGGACGATTTTGGAAGCTCCAGCTCTCTCCGGGTTAGCTCTCAGTAGCTCTTCATTCTGTCTGTTCGCGATCCGAACCAGCTCGTTAACCCTATCTTGCTGTCTCTGACGGGCCTCACCCGTCAGACCCTCTAACTCGGACACAGCCGCATCGGCTGCTCCGAGGTTCTTCGCCGGGGTACTATACTTCGGCAACCCCACAGACAGATAGTTTTCCGACCCCTCGGCTCCATCATCACCTTCTCTATTCATCTCGCTTATGAGATTTCTCCCTTTTAATTTTACCGTATCAACTTTGTTTGCCTTTGCATACTCACGCAACGTCATGTTCAGCGACTGCTGAGCCGCGGCTATTTTCTTTGCGCCCTCTAGTATCTTTTGCCTAGTTTCCTCTAGCTCGGCCTGTGCCTGAGCCGGATCCACTCGCTGCTACGGGTTAGCCAAGCTATCCATAGCTTCTCTCGACGTTCTCAGGCCTCTCTAGTGGAGGTCTTCTACCTTTCCTCGGTGCCTTAGGTGTTACCTCCGGGTCCGATGCGGATCCTTGCTTTCGCGCACCGACGATCATCATCACCTCCGCATGGTCCGGGGAGCGAGCGATACGCGCCCCGTGATCCACAGTGAGGGGTGGTTCCCCCGCGTCGATGACACGGCGCGGATGAACGCCTGATAAGTCCACCGCAACGTAGACCTTGTGCACACCGAGCTTGACGAAGAGGCCGTTGCGCGGAAGTGGGCACGTGCCGAAGCAGCTAGCGTTGTCGCTGACGAAATCCAGCGCTCCAAAGCGCTGAACGAGCCCGGGGACGATGCGTTCACCGGTGCCGATGAGGTTTCCCGTCCGGATCTTCACCCCTGCTAGCGCCGCTAGCCCCACGGTGGGCACCAACTATCATGGTGGTGTCACAGCAGATGCCATGGATAGGCTAAAGGTGGGGACTAATACACGCTAGGGGAATCCAGGGAGGGATAGTGGAGTGATTCTCCACGCAGAAGTTTGTATTGATTTCCTTCAAGATTACAAGTGCTCCTTGAGCTGTATTGGCGAGAGGAGGAAGAAGGAGCTCTCTTACTCTTGCCTACTATTTTTCCCTAGAACCCTAGATCAACTAGCACTATGGCCTCAAAGAACTCAACCAGTGACTATGGAATCACCAAACCAACTAGAGCTCAACCAACCCCCTCTACCAGAAACCTAGCCCCCCTTATATAGAGGAAGTTCGGTCCCTGCCTAGGGCATACATGGAGGCATATTCCTAAGAATATGCCCCCTCCCAAAGTGGTAACCCAACCGGGGTGCTTTTCCCCCGCGTCACACGTGCTTTAGCGACGTAAGCCTCTGCGGCGCCCGCGTCAGCCGACATGGACGTCGTCACCCTTGTCGGCCATGACCTGGTGGTCCTGCCCTTGCTTTCTCCGCTCATGCAGTGCATACCGGACCTTCTTTTTGACCAGAGAGATTCCTCCCTTCTCCTAGAAGCTAAGCGAGGACCCGGATCATAGTAGATCCGGCCACACCTATTCCTGCATATAAGTTAGACAAGCACTTCCAACTTACTCCTTAAGTCGGATGAGATAATGTTAGGCGACCACCCTGGTCCGGGTTACTCCGTGATCCGGCCTGCCTTGAGGTGACCCGGCCAGCATCCGCTTTGACCTTGCCGAACCTCGGCTAACTCGACCCTTATACCCCGGAGTGACCCTACCCGGGGGTATCCTCCCGTTCCATCGAGCCTGCTGGCCCTTCTTGCTAAGTTCCACGATCTGAGTGTGGTCCGCGAGTTTGTAAGACAGCAGTTGGTGGCTGGTGCCAAGGCCGTTTTGTTGCCGGTGCGACTGCATAGGCCTGATGTAGACGTTGCGGCAAGGCCATTTTGTATCCTGCACATAATTGTACCAATGTTGTAAAGTTCGTATGTATGCTATGTATAATTGATTGTCGATGATGTATAAAAGAGCTTGTTAGCATGTATGTTTTGTGAGTGCGTTGCACTATGCGACTCCTTTTCGTTAGCCTGGCCATGAACTTATCTCAGTCCCTTGTCAACCTGTCAGGTGCATTGCAACTGGGTTGATGTTCGTCAAGGGTTTCGATTGGTGTGCCAGCTACTCAGGATATCGCGTTTTAGTTCGTAGAACTGATGTGTAAAGGGTGGCGCAGCCCCCGAGTGGATAAGTTGCGAAAAATAAAGGAAAACACAGAGTTTTGGGGCACTTAGCTTTATTTATTCGCGGGATAGTACGAAGTACAATGTGTGGCTAGGTAGCCTTGGCTGAGTAGCCTTATTTGCAATGTAAAAGTAAAAAACGACTAAGGGTAGAAGCGTCAGCCTTGTGCGTTCGAGGTTGGATGGCGACTGTCTCTAAATGTTGAAGGCAATAGGCGCAACCTGGGATTACTTCTGTAATCACGTATGGTACCTCCTAGGGGACTCGAGCTTGAGATGCCCTTGTTGTTTCAGTCGCAGGACAAGATCGCCTTCGAAGAAGGATCTGGGGCATAGCCTCCTACTGTGGTAGTTGCGCAGGTTCTGCTGGTAGATCGTTGATCTTTCCGTGGCGATTTCCCTTGCCTCGTCTAGGAGGTCGACGGAGTCTTCAAGTGCAAGGGTTGACTCCTGCTCGCTGTAAGCGACCACGCGTGATGCTTTGTATCGAACTTCGGCGGGTAGCACCGCTTCAGCCCCGTGCACCATGAAGAAGGGGGTGTATCCTGTAGCACTGTTTCGAGTTGTGCGTAGGCTCTAGAGTACTGATTGTAGTTCATCTGGCCAGCAACCCGCGGCCTGTTCGAGTGGCCAGAGGAGTCGCTTCTTAATGCCGCCGCAGACGAGCCCGTTCGCTTTTTCGACCTGACCGTTGGTCTATGGATGTGCTACCGAGGCGTAGATGATGTTGATTCCTAGATTCTCGAAGAATTCTTGGAACTCTTTGGATGTGATGTTCGTCCCTTTGTCGGTGATGATGTTGTGCGGCACTCTGAAGCGGTAGACGATGGACTCGAAGAACTTAACTACGTTGTGCCCTGATTGATTGGTCACTGGCATGGCCTCTATCCACTTGGTGAATTTGTCGACTGCGACCAGGAGGTAGACGTAGCCTCCTCGTGAGGACTTGGGGAGTTTGCTGACCATGTCGAGTCCCCATTGTGCGAAGGGCCAGGCCAATGGAATTGGCCGGAGCTCTGCGCCAGGTGCATGCGGCTTGTCCGCGAATCGCTGGCATGCGTTGCATTTCTAGACGATGTCCTTGGCATCATGCATGGCCGTAGGCCAGTAGAATCTAGCTCGTAGAGCTTTGGCGATGAGGGCGCGACTGCCGGCGTGGTGCCCACAGGTCCCTTCATGGATGTCGAGGAGAATAGTTCTTCCATCGGCCGTGGAGATGCATCGTTGGAGTACTCCTGTGATGCTGCGCTTGTATAGTTCGCCGTTGATATCAGCGAATGCCTTGGATCGCCACGCGATGTGTTGTGCGTCAGTCGGATCATCCGGTAGCCTTTTGCTGAGAAGGTACGTGATGTACGGTTGGGTCCAGGACTGCTCGATCATCATGACGCTCATTGGTCCTTCGAGCCCTATGTCCAGCTCCAAGTCGTCAAGTTCCATTGGCTCATTGGGCGGCGTAGCCCCCGAGTCCATTGCTGCGCTTGTTTTCTTCTCTGCAGCCCTTCGCTTGATGGAGCGTTCGCAGATGCGCTCGAGAAATATCCCAGGTGGTATGGGGGCACAGGTAGAGCCTATGTTGGCGAGTGCATCTGCCTCTTCGTTGCTTTCGCGACCTATATGCCGCAGCTCGCAGCCGTCGAATTCCCCTTCGAGTGTGTCGTAGAGGTCGCGGTAGGCGATCATGTTGTCGTTCAGTGCGTCGCACTCGTGCATTGTCTGGTTGACGACCAGCTTGGAGTTCTTGTGTAGGACATATCTGGTTTTTCGGGGAGCTGGTTCTCCATCCAGTGCACGAGGAAGTCAGGGAGAACTTGCGATTTGATTGCGTCGCGCTTTTCATATGTGATGTCTCGTGGAGACAGTTCGATTCCTCAAAGTGCGACTCGTCCGGTGGTGTCGGGAGTGTTGAGGATGTGCCCAAGCGGGGCGTCTTTGACTACCAAGATTGGATGTTCCTGGAAGTAGTGGCGCAGTCGCCGAACCGTCATGAAGACGCCGTACGCTAGTTTTTGGTAGTGCGGGTACCACTGCTTTGTTGGTGTGAGTACCTCCCTGAGGTAGTAGACTGGTCGTTGTACCCCGTGGACCTTGTTATCTTCGGCTTGTTCGACTACGAGCACTATGCTGACCACCTGGTTGGTGGCGGAGATGTATAGCAACAACGGTTCCCTTTCTCGTGGGGTCACCAGTACTGGCGAGGTGGATAGCAGGCGCTTGAGGTCTTCGAATGCTTCCTGCGCCCCATTGGTCCACTCGAACTTGTCAGCTTTGCGGAGGAGTTAGTAGAAGGGCAGTGCCTTTTCACCCATCCGACTGATAAATCGACTAAGAGCCGCGATTCGCCCAGCCAGTTGCTGGATGCCCCTTATGTTTTTCGGCTTCTAAATGGCTAGTATGGCTTTTATTTTCTTCGGGTTTGCCTTGATCCCTCTCGCGGAGATGAGATACCCGAGTAGTTGCCCAGATGGTACGCCGAAGGTGCACTTGTCCGGATGTAGCTTGATCCGGTAGCGATCGAGGTTGGTGAAGGTTTCGCGCAAATTGTCGATTGATGAGGCTTCCTCTTTGGTCTTGATTACTATGTCGTCGACATAGACTTGAATGTTGCGACCGAGTTGGTTCTTGAGGCAAGCCTGCATGCACTGCTGGTAGGTGGCTCCTACGTTTTTTAGCCCGAAGGGCATTGTGTTGTAGCAGAACACACCAAAAGGCGTTGTAAACGCTGTTTTTTCTTAATCTTCTTCCTTCATTCGAATCTGGTTATAGCCTGAGTAGGCGTCGAGGAAGTAGAGGTGCTCGCATCCCGCGGTGGAGTCGATGATCTGGTCGATTCGCGGTAGCGGGAACTGGTCCTTCAGATAATGCTTATTCAAAGAAGTGAAGTCCACGCACATCCGAAGGATGTCCGTGTCCTTTTTTGGTACTAGATCTGTGTTGGCGAGCCAAGTGCTTTCCTTGATCTCGCGTATGAATTTGGTGTCGAGGAGTCTCTTGATCTCCATTCTGACTACATTTGCCCTAGGTTCAGATAGTCGCCGAATTGTTTGCTTGGCTGGACTTGCGTCTGGGTTGACATTGAGTGCGTGCTTAGCGAATACCCTGGGAACTCCTGGCATGTTCGCTGGACACCAAGTGAAGATTTCCCAATGCTCACGGAGGAATTCGACGAGCGCGAGTTCCTATGCGGGACTCAAGTTGTTGGCGATGAGAGCCATCTTGGCGGGATCCGATGGGTGGACCTAAACTTTTTTCGTGTGCATCGATGAGTCGAAGGATAGGTCGGGTGAACTTGGCCGGCTTAGGGGAGGCAGATTGTTGTCTGTCGACTCCTTTAATCTTGCGAGTTCCTCCTACATGCCGAAGGACTGGGAGATTCTGTTGAATTCCCTATCGCAGCTGTCGAACCTCTCGAAGCTTCCGTTGATTGTGATGAAGCCGTTAGGTCCTGGCATTTTCATCTACAGGTAGGCGTAGTGCAACACTGCCATGAACCTAGCGAACATGACACGTCCGAGGATGCAGTGGTACTGCGAGGGCCAGTCGACGACCTCAAAATCGATGCGCTCGTGTCGAAAGTTTTTCGGTGTGCCGAAGATGACGTCGAGATTAATTTTGCCAAGGGGGTATACACCCTTGCCTGGGACGATGCCATGGAATGTTGTGTCCGACGCCTCTATGTAGGTCAGAGGGATCCTCATTGCTCGCAAGGTACTCGCGAACATAAGTTTGATGCCGCTTCCGCCATCCATAAAGACGCGACTCATGTCGAAGCCTCCAATTTGTGCCTCGAGGATGAGGGGACAATGGCCTGGACGAGGTACTTGGCACGGGTGATCGCGCTTGTCGAAGGTGATGCAGGACTCACTTCCACTGAGGTACTCAGTGGTAGATGGTGGCGAGTTTGTAGCCAAATTGACTTGGCGAGTGATGGCCTTCTGCACCCTATTTGAGGGGTGTCCCTTTTGGATCATCATGGTACCCATGGCCCGTGGGTACGGCTCGCCTCCCTGGTGCTGGTCTTGTGCAGCTGCATTTGGGGGTAGTCCAGGTGGTGGTGGCGGAGCGCCATGTGCCACGGCACCTGGAGCGGCTCCGTAGCCCCTTTCGACTGCGTTGCGATTCATCCGAACCAATCCCTCATGTAATTTGAGGAACTCGCGGTAGTCTTTGAGGAGGTGGCTGGACTTCTTCTTTTCGTCATGCTTGTCGATGTAGAAGTGCACAGTGCATGGCCCAGACAATTTGTCTTCGATGGTTGTTGCGGGTGCCTCATCACGATTGCGGCGCCGCCACACTTGCGTGGTCTTTCCCGAGTCGCGGTATCCACCGCTGCGGTAGCCGCTGTTGTGGTTGTCGTCGCGTCTGTCCGCGTAGCCGGCTGCAACCATGTTGACGTCATCGCGGTCATCGTAGATGCGCATGCGGCGTTTGCTTCGGTGGTCGCGTCTGCGCTCGAGGTCTGCCTCGTCATCGGAGTGAACGTGATTCTTCACCGAATCCTCTCCATCTGCCCAGTGATTCGCGATCTCCATCAGGTGGTCGATGGTTTTGGGATTCGAGCGGCCCAGCTCCTCCCTGATCTCTATGCGGCGTACGCCGCCATTGAATGCGTCAATCGCGCGCTCCTCCGAAATGTTCTCTGCGGAGTTCTTGATGATGTACCACCTCTGGATGTAGGAGCGTCGCCATTCGCCCGATCTTTGCTGGCAGCATCTCAGCTCTTCGATTCATGCGGGTCGTTTGTACGTGCCCTTGAAGTTGCGCATGAAGCTATATACCATCTCTTCCCAACTGCGAATGGATCCGCGTGGGAGGTTATTGAGCCAGGCTCGGGCGGAGCCCTGCATCATAATCATGGTCGTATTGCCGTGAGCGGCGACAACGGGACAGGTCGTGACTGTCATCGTTGGACGAGGGCAAGGAGTAGCGCTTTGCTAGCACTTTTCCTTTTTTCGGCTCCGGTGTTGGCTCCTTGTCGAGGGCGACCTCGATTATTCCCAAGCCCGCGATCGTGGGTCGGTGCATGGTAGCTCGGGGATCTCCAGCCGGCAGCTGGTTGTTGAGGAGGTACATGGTGGCTGCTGTCACCACAGCCTGCGGCGTTTTGGGGACCACATTGCCCCATGTGTCGACTGTCATAGAGCTGAAGTCGAGGACCTTTGCAGCTTCTATGAGTTCTTGCTCGGTGAGATGAGCCATCCGGGATCGCCTCTTGTTTGCGATGTACTCGTTGCCCTTTGAGGAGGATCCTCCATGGGAGGAGAGCCCGGCTCGTCGGAGGCTTGATTCATCAGCCACCTTTTTTCGCGCCTCGAATTGCGCGATTATCTGTAGCTGGCGCTTGTATTCCTCCTTCAAGAGCCAGTGGTAGCCCATCAGCAGTTCTTGTGGGGAACCGAAAGGTAGAGGATGGCCTCATAGGGCTTCTTGCGGCAACGGGCCCACTCGAGATCATTGAGCCTGATCACGATGCGTTCACCAGTTTGCTTGTTTATCATGTATGGAGGTTCGACTGCTCCTCCATTCTTGACGGGAGCGCCATTGGTGGGTCCGCCGTTTGGTGGTGGTCCTCCATTGGGAATGCCGCCGTTGGTTGGTCCGCCGTTGGGCGGGTCGGTTTCATGGCCACCTTTGCCTGTGTTGTCGCGATTGGCGGAGGTGTCGCCCGCGTTGATGACGGCGCACATGAAGTGGTTGGGTAAGCTACTGCTCCCGCAACTCTCAGATCCGGAGCCGTAGGCTCCATCTTCAGTTGCTAGATCGTTCAGATCAGAGTCGCGACTGTTGTCGCTGACCGTATTCTTGACTGTTGTCGGGTCATTAAACTCACCAAGGGTGCCGATCGGTGGAGGGAACCACGATGCTGGAGCAATCGATGGTACCTTCGGTTGGTCAGGCATGCGAAGCGTGCCCACCTGACCAACTTGGAAGCGGAAGCTCCCGATCACCAGACTGATTCCGTCGCCCACGGACTCGAAAGCCGGGCAAGTGGCCGGCGTGTGGACGGTGAAGTCGAACACGCCGAAGAGCTGGCGAATCTCCACTGTTGCAGAGTTGTAGATCGCGGTTGATGGGGCCGAAGAAGCCGCAACATCAGCACTCCCAATTCCCACAGACGGCACCAATTGACGAGGGTTTAACTCATCAATGCCCATTGTTATGGACTTGGGTTTTGGAGAAGGAGGGAGCGCTGGAGACATCTATCGGCTAGCAAACAAGCACACAGGGGACTCGAAGATTTACCTAGGTTCAGGCCTCGCAGAGGTCCCTACTCCTGCTTGTCTGCTCGTGGAATTATCAAAGGAATCGAGGATTACAATGGTGCACAAATGCAATCTGGCGAGGGTTGTGGAAACTAGGCTTGCGTGTGTCCTCCTCGACGCCCCCTCCTAACCTTTATATAGATAGGCTAGGTCTTGGGTAGCAGGTCGAGTCGGTTACAAGTTAGGGTTTTCCCCTTTGAACTTTCTATCTTTAGCTTCTTCTTGTTCTTTAATCAATCGAGAGTCCGTAGGTTACTCGAGTTCCTCATTTGGGCCTTGGCGACACCGTGGGCCTCTACATATTCAGGCCGTATATACCAAGCTCGAGTACCTGTAGGGTATACCCATGTTAGTGAGTATTGGGAAAAATAGTATAGATATCACAAAGAGTATAAAACTAGGCCTATACTTAGATGTCATTCTATGGCATGAGATTGAAGATTAGCACCCCTCATTAGTGAACACTCTTAACCTTAGTGGCTAGTGCTAAGCATAAAAGTTGATCACTTTAGATGGGAATACTTGGTGAAAAGGATTATGAAAACCTTGGAATGATGCTTCATTCTATTGAAATGTTTTGACATGTGTTGAGAAACACAATGGTTTGATGATGAAAATTTTGAGGCATGAGCCTTACCCCTTTATAAAAACAGATGGTTGGGTTCGGATGTGATACCATTCCAATTTTACCATACAACCACAATACCTGAATTGGGTAGGGCTTAGCGAAAAGTTTATATGCATTAGTATGGGTTCCCTCGCGGAGGAGGTTTGAGGTGAGGCTACGTCTTGATAATGTCCACCTATGAAGTGCCCAGGATGGCAGATGGCCATGGCTGGGAGGCCAAGCTCATAGGGGAGGTGCCTATACTAGGTTGTGTAATTGAAAGGTTAGGATTGATTATCCGCATACCAAGTATGATTGATTCAGGGTTATCCCTGACAGATGTATCAAATTTTGTGGTGAAAGTGTACCACCTCTTCAGAGTGTTAAACTATTCGAATAGCCGCGTCCGTGGTCATGGACAGTTGGAGTGGCCATACTGTTCCGTTGTCAGATGTTTTCAAAATGACTTGTGAAATGAATGGTGACTTTGACTTGACCACAACAGGGTTGTGAATATGAAAAAAAGTTTCCCACTTAAGTGATTTAGAACATTAAATTAGTTTTCTTTACTTCTAAACTCAGTTTAGATAAACCTGGCTTTTTGGAAATAAACCTAGAGCTTAAGATTCCTACTAGAACTACCTTACTTGTTAGTGAAAGTTTGCGATTACTTAAAGAGTACTCATGGCTTTGTCCCTGACTATTCCCGTGACCAGACTATGAGGAGGACTACCAAGATGATGGACAGCAGGAGGTTTATGACAACTAGGATCATCTCCCATTGTCAGCATTGCCTGTGACCCTGAAGATGGAGCCCACTACTACGCTTATTATTCTGCTGCTTGTTTGTATTAAGACTCGATCATGAGATCCTTTATTTGTGTAAGACCTTATTATGGTTTGTAATGGATGATGTACTGTGATATCCAATCTGTTATGTCTTGCAAAAATGGTAATCCTGGGATTGCGAGGTATGGCATAATAGGCATCTGGGATTAAAAATCCGGGTGTTGACAAGTTGGTATTAGATCCATCCTGACCATAGGAGACCCTAGTTAGAATGACAGTCGAACAAAAACTTAATTTCAAAACAAAAGAAGTGAGTATTTATGAAAACCTATTCCCACTCTTATCCTTGATTCTTTCAAAAAAATCATGTTCCTCAAAACTTATTATATTCCTACATAAAATTTGACACACTTGATCACCTCACTAAACTTACTCATCCTACATTCTTATAGATGGAAGTCCAGTATTGCAAGTTCTACCAGTTGGGCAATGGAGGCCAACTGATCTTTGAGAGGGATCTAGATGCACTGTCAGAGTATCTTGAGCGCCCGCATCCGGAATTCTTTGGGGCCCAACTCAACAATCACATCAGAGGAGATCTACAATGGCTGATAGTTGCAGATCTCAAAGGCAATATGGAAGCACCAACTTCGGACAAGATCCAATTCACCTTGAGGGAGAATAACTGGCTAGATGGATTAGCTAGAGAAATGCATGAAGCTCTCACCCGTCTGTGCGAGCAAAACATCAACCTGATCTAGGGAACTCACTTTGCTCATTTCGCAAGGCATGATTCTATGGGAATGCCATTGGAGATGCCAAGTCGCCTAGAGTTGAAGCACCAGGTGGACAATCTTGACTTCATGTTGTATGATAGGCATAAGGAGTTGGACAATTCTCGAGCTTACGCCAACCACAACCTTGCCATTGCCGTCAAGAAGGACCAGACTATCGCCATGATCGTCAAGGATATGCCCCTGATGAGATTAACACTAAAGCGAAGAAGAAGGAAAGGTTCCTGAATGGACTACATGATGAGATGCAGACTGTGTTAGTCAACATCCGTTTTCACGATCTAGAAGAGCTTGTAGACTCTGCCATTTAGATGGAAGGAAAGCTCAACCAAGCCAATGACAACCGCAAGTGTCGCATGATGCACTAGAGTGGATCCAACCATACCCAGAAGTATCGCCCCAATCCGTCTGCAGGATATGCCCCAAGAAACAACAGACCCCCTATGTCCCGTCCCAACTATCCCAACCGTAGCGGAGGAAACTTAAAGTCTGGAGGAAACCACAACAACAACCCCGACAAATCCAACAATTTCAACCGTGCACCGCCTAAGTCCAACAACAACAACAATAACGCCCCAAGGACTAGAAGCAATGGTGTGCCTGTTGCATCCAAAGACAAGTCCCAGATCACTTGCTTTGAATGTGGAGTCAAGGTTCACTACTTCAATGAGTGCCCCAAGAAGCTTGCAGCAGCCACCAATGTGAATGCACCCACTCAGTAGCAATGCCGTGTTCAGCCTGGAAGGAGATTTGCCCCAGGGAACTCGCTCAACCGCAACGGCCGTTTGTTCCACATGAATGTTGAAGAAGCCCAGGAAGCGCCAGATGTCGTGCTGGGTATGTTTTCCATTAACTCAGAACTTGCAAGAGTGTTGTTTGATTTTGGAGCATCACACTCGTTTGTTACCGAAGAATTTGCATGCACTAGTAAGATTCAACCAACAAAATTGAAGCATGTTATGATAGTTCAAATACCTGGTTCAACCACCAAAGCTAGAAAAAAGTGCAAGGTTGTACCTATCAGAATCCATGGGATAGATTTTTATGCCAATCTAATAGTACTTGGAACCAAAGGTTTGGAAGTAGTACTAGGAATGGATTGGATGTCGAAACATAAAGGATTGATCGACTATGCCAAGAAAGCCATAACCATGACCAGCAGCTCTGGAGTATCAGTAGAGCATGTATCTGAGACGCTTCCCCGTCAATTCAAATGCAACAAGAGTCTAGCCCAACCAACCCTTGACCAAGTCAGAGTAGTCTGTGAATACCCGATGTATTCCCAGATGAATTGCCCGGTATGCCCCTAGATCGGGATATCGAGTTCATTATTGAACTAATTCTTGGAACTAGACCCATAGCTCAGAGACCTTATAGTATGAACCCATATGAATTAGTGGAGCTAAAGAAGCAACTTGATGCTATGCTGGTGAAAGGTTTGATTCAACCAAGCACATCGCCATGGAGATCACCTGTTTTGTTTGTGGATAAGAAAGATGGAGGTAACCTTTGTGCATGGATTACCGGAAGATGAATGATGTCACCATCAAGAACAAGTACCCAGTGCCCAAGATTGAGGATCTGTTTGATCAGTTGACTAGTGCTAGAGTGTTTTCTAAGATTGATCTTAGAACTGGTTATCATCAACTTAAGATTCATGCAACGGATATTCCAAAGACGGCCTTTACCACCAGATATGGAATGTATGAGTATACGGTCATGTCTTTTAGATTAACCAATGCCCCCGCTTAATTCATGAAACTCATGAATAAGATCTTTATGAATTTCTTGGATAAGTTTGTCGTTGTTTTTATCGACGATGTTCTAATGTATTCAAAGTCAGAAGAAGACCATGAGCTACACCTGAGAACCATCCTTGAAACCCTTAGAGAACATCAGTTGTATGCCAAGTTTAGCAAATGTAAATTCTGGTTGAAGGAAGTAGGATTCCTTGGACATATTGTGTCAGCAGGAGGAGTCGATGTCGATCCCACCAAGATGAAAGATGTTGAAGAATGGAAAGCCCCAACCACCCAAACCCAAGTCCGTGCATTTCTCGGATTAGCGGGATATTACCGCAAGTTTGTTGAAGGATTTTCAAGCATCGCAAGACCCATGACCCAATTGCTGAAGAAAGATAAGAAGTTTGACTGGATGGACAAGTGTGAAGCAAGTTTTCAAGATCTCAAGAAGAGATTGATTTCAGCCCCAATTCTGATTATGCCGGATATCAAGAAGCCTTTTGATGTGATTGTGATGCATCCAACATTGGTCTCGGATGTGTGTTGATGCAAGAAGGCAAAGTAATAGCGTATTTGTCCCGACAACTGAAGCAGCATGAGCAAAACTACCCTACCCATGATCTTGAACTAGCAGTTGTAGTTTTAGCGTTAAAGACATGGCGTCATTACCTTATGGGTAACCACTATGAGATTTATTCGAATCACAAGAGCCTGAAGTATATTTTCACCCAGAAGGAGCTGAATATGAGGCAAAGAAGATGGATAGAGTTAATCAAGGATTATGACCTTGACATTCACTATCACCCCGGAAAAGCCAATGTGGTAGCGGATGCTCTTAGCAGATTGCCATGTAGATTAAACACCATGATCAAAGAAATCAGCCAAGTTTGCACGAAGAGTTGGAGCAGTTTCGAACAGAGCAAGTTAGCAAAGGATTTTTAGCTAGCATTGAACTTCAACCCACTTTGATCAGTCAGATCAAGGAAGCGCAGAAAGGAAATGCGAGTATCGATGGAATCAAGCATCGTATTGGTACATGAAAGGTACCTGGATTTACCGAAGATGAAGAAGGAGTTTTGTGGTACAAAGGACGTATCTGTGTGCCAGCAGATTCAGAGCTGAAGCAAGTTATCATGCAGGAAGCTGATGATACTCTTTATTCTATCCACCCAGAGGAACGAAGATGTATCAGGATTTGAAGGAGCAATTTCGGTGGCACAAGATGAAGAGAGAAATCGGAAGCTACATCGCCAAGTGTGATATCTATCAGAGAGTCAAGGCGGAACATTAGAGACCTGCAGGACTTTTGCAACCATTGCAGATTTCGGAATGGAAATGGGATTCTGTCGGAATGGACTTTATCACCGTTTTGCCTACATCTAGTAGGGGAAATGACTCTATTTGGGTCATAGTTGATAAACTGTCCAAGTTAGCCTACTTTATACCTGTCAAGACAACCTACCAGAGTTCGAAGCTAGCAGAGTTATACATTGCTAGAATTGTCAATTTGCATGGAACCCCCAAGGTGAATATCATTTTGCGCCCCGAAAGTTGGGGTGTACAGGCAACGCGGTACCCAAGTTCCCTGATATCAGCCGCGATGGCTACAGTTGTCGTGCCAAATACTCAGAGGGTCTTTTTGGCACGAATTCAACTTTACGTTTCAATACAAAAAAATCAGGCTAACAGGCGTCAAGTTGGGCCCCTCTTGTCAGTTCTCGCCGTTATGTCGCTCCCGTCGCTTAGGCGGGGTGGCTATCACGTAGGCTTGCAGCGTTGGCACAGTGGATAGGACAACACCCCGTACCCAGTGTATTGACATGACAAAACAGGGCCCATGTATCGGTGTTATAATTATTTTTTGTTTACTCAGAAGCTGGAACGGCCACCGCCATGCGTCTCTCCTTGGACTTCCGTCCCAATCGTTAACCCCTACCATAAAAGCGCATTGACGGTTCCACTATTCCCCTGCCTCGCAGAAACCACTCTTCTTCTTCCTGTCATCTACTATCTTCTTCCCGTCTTCTCCTTGCCTCCATGGAAGGTCTACGCACTCTAGAGACAAGCTTCACTACCCATGACAACAAGAAGATAGACGTTGTCTACACCAATAAGGAGGAGACAGTGGTGCGTGTCCTGAGGATGTACGAGGGTTAGCTTGGGATAGACGAGGACATGTTTGTGGGATTGGACCTCGAGTACACCCCGGAGCACCCATATGAAGGGAGTGAAGTCGCCGTCGTTCAACTGGCCATGCGGAAACATGTCCTCGTCTACCACCTCTCTCGGTTTGTAGATCTGCTCTCTGTAGCTAACCGCTTTTAGGGTTTTCTCCTCTTGTTCTTTATCCACTTGATCATCTTGGAACTACTGGATTTTATTTAGGACCAAATTAGGGTTTGCCTATGTCTCAATCGACTGAGATTTTCTTTAGTCTCAATCACCTAAGAAAAGTGCAACCGTAGTTAAAACAAATGTGCAACTCGTTCAGTCGATTGAGAAATAGCAAAACCGAATAAATTATGACAATACAATGTTAAGAGTCTTGATCTTGCATTTACTAAACTTTTCAAAATTATATTGAGATGATGATCTTGCATTGACAAAATATTTGTAGTTACTAATTTTGGTGATGACAAACTACATACTTTCAGGACTGATAGAAAATGTCCGGCGCCAGTTGCTTGTAGAAAAGGGAATTGTTTTCTGCACTGTCGATAAAAGAACTGATTTTTCGAAATTGTATCAAGAGGGAATTATAATTCCTGCACACAAGTGGATCGATATTCAGAGTCTTGCCAAGATCCTAGGGGGCTCGAGGAAGGATGGAATGGCATCACTCGCAACTAGAATCCTCGATGAGTCGTACGACAAAATGAAGGAAGATTTCCCTACGGATAGGCACGATTTCTGGGACGAGTCGCGGTTGTCTGATATAACCCTGAAGTATGCAGCCATAGATGCTTACGTGACCTACTAGCTGTACAAGAAGATCCATTTTTTTCTATGTTACCTCGTGTTTTGCCCTATTTGCAAGAGGGAAGACGAGCTTAGGGGAGCCCTTTGTAGAAAATGCGGAATAGCTGAGTTTGAAGCTGAATATGCAAAGAAATTGGCTGCATCTGAAGCGGTGTCGAGAGAAAGCTGACTAAAGAGAGCTTGCAGCTGAAGAAGCAGCTGACAGAGAGGTTGCAGCTGAAGCGACAAACAGAGAGGCAGCATCTTCTAGCGGCAACAATCAGGCCTGTGATGCACCACTAATTGTGCTGCAGGACGCTGAAGATAGGGAAGCCAAGTCAGATGGCTGGTGGGACGAACTTGCATTTCATGAGCTGTGGAGGGCCAATAATGTAAGATCCACCTAGAATGATCGCAGTTGATCGCCTAGGAACGATGACAAGTGCCTCAAGTGGTCTAATGAGAAGTGAATTAAATTTTACTTCATAGTGTTATGTTTCTGTTTTGTGGAACTCAGTTAGCTTGTCAAGATGGCTAGCACCTCAAGTGAGAGTAGTAAAATAAATTTAACCCTCTTTGTGTTATGTTTATGTATGTGTCTTGTATCTTGTCAAAATGGTAGCTCGTTAACTGGCAGTTTGAAAGAGTACCCTTTTCCTCTCTCGCTAAACAGATATGTTTCATTTTTCCCAAATTGGTAGCAAATCTAGAGAAGATTCTCACTTCGATATTTCGTTCCCTTTTGGACCTCTTTTTGCCTCCGATCAGGTAGCAAATCTAGAGCAGCAAATCACACCATGCAGAATACATTCATTCAGAAAACAAAACAAATATAGATATAGCTGTGCGCAGCTAAATAGGATATAGCGACAGAAAGTAGGTTGCTTAACGAGGTTCGATGCATTTAGCCAGAAATAGGATATAGCCAGGAGACGGGGGCCTCCTCCCCGGCGGCCACGGAGGCGACGATGGCCACCTTATCCTCTCAGCCATCGCCGGCACCGACGGGTATCCTCGGGAGTTTGCGGATGCTGGTGGGACAGTGGAGAGGGTTGTGTGGGGTCAGTGAGCTCAATAGTTAAGGTGGATAGAAGCAAGGCACGTTTCGTTGCACCACCGTGCAACGCCGCGGTACATCACGTTTTTTTCCCGGGCCATGCATGGTAGTTCTATATTGAGCCGCATGCAAAGGGCGCACACACAATTTCTATGTACGAAGTTTGACACGGCCCTAAAATTGGCGATTGAGAGCCGCTGCGTAAAAAATGGGATATATCTTATTAAAATCAAGTGGCAATAAATTGCAGCTGTCCATCGACGACCGTGCACTCAATGACGCATGTGTTGTGGCGTAGTAGTAGTAGTAGTAGTAGGCTTTTCAGACTTGATTAAACATGACATGACCGCCCGACGACTTTTTCCATGGACGGCATCGTGTTCCTTCTTATAGAAGTCTCGCTGAGGGAGACGTCCGTGTTGTCTCACGCTGTACTGTGAAGGGCACGACGTGTGCAATGATCATCGTTGGATCGCACAAAATCAACGGTTGGTGCGCACGATCCGCGTGACAACTGTGATAACCAATCAGGGAGTAGCAGACAGGGTGAGCACAGGTTTGTGCTTCTACGAAAGATAGAGAGAAAGAGAGGGGGGAAAAACTGAGTAGTACCACATAAAACTAAGGGCGATACTGAGTAGTATAAAAATGGAAAGTGAGTGTCTTGTACAATGAAATACATCATGGCATACATCAAATTATGCCAAGATAGATCCACTAGAGTTAATTGGATGTGTGTTCTTCTCATAAACCACGTAAGGATCCACTAGAGTTCATTGGCTGTGTTTTCTTCTCACAAACCACATATCACCAGTGTCATTGCATGCGTGTTCTTCCATAGACCACACATGGATCCACCAGTGTCATTGCATGTGTGTTCTTCCCATGAACCACACATGGATCCACCAGTGTCATTGCATGTGTGTTCTTTTCACTGACCACATATGGATCCACCAGTGTCATTGCATGTGTGTTATTCTCACAAACCACATAAGGATCCACCGGTGTCATTGCATGTGTGTTCCTCTCAGAGACAACACATGGATCCACCGGTGTCATTGCATGTCTGCTCTTTTCATGAACCACAGCTAGAGTCGTTCCATGTGTGCTCTTTTCATGAACCCCAGCTAGAGTCATTGCATGTGTGTTCTTCTCACAAACAACATATCACCAGTGTCATTGCATGTGTGTTCTTCCCATGAACCACACATGGATCCACCAGTGTCATTGCCTCTGTGTTATTCTCACAAACCACGTAAGGATCCACCGGTGTAATTGCATGTGTGTTCCTCTCATAGACCACACATGGATCCACCGGTGGCATCACATGTCTCCTCTTTTCATGAACCACAATTAGAGGCATCGCATGTCTGCTCTTTTCATGAACCACAGCTAGAGTCATTGCATGTGTGTTCTTCTCCCAAACCATATCATGAACCACACCCAGTGTCATTGCATGTGTGTTCTTCTCATTAACCACACATGGATCCACCGGTGTCATTGAATGTCTTCTCTTCTCATTAACCACAGCTAGAGTCATTGCATGTGTGTTCTTCTCACAAACCACATATCACCAGTGTCATTGCATGTGTGTTCTTCGCACAGACCACACATGGATCCACGAGTGTCATTGCATGTGTGTTCTTCCCAGGAACCACACATGGATCCACCAGTGTCATTGAATGTGTGCTCTTTTCATGAACCACAACTAGAGTCATTGCATGTGTGTTCTTCTCACAAACAACATAGCACCAGTGTCATTGCATGTGTGTTCTTTCCATGAACCACACATGGATCCACCAGTGTCATTGCATGTGTGTTATTCTCACAAACCATGTAAGGATCCACCGGTGTCATTGCATGTCTGTTCCTCTCATAGACCACACATGTATCCATCGGTGGCATCACATGTCTGCTCTTTTAATGAACCACAGTTAGAGTCATCACATGTCTGCTCTTTTCACAGAGCACATATGGATCCACCAGTGTCATTGCATGTGTGTTATTCTCACAAACCATGTAAGGATCCACCGGTGTCATTGCATGTGTGTTCCTCTCATAGATCACACATGGATCCACCGGTGGCATCGCATGTCTGCTCTTTTCATGAACCATAGTTAGAGTCATTGCATGTCTGCTCTTTTCATGAACCACAGCTAGAGTCATTGCATGTGTGTTCTTCCCACAAACCATATCATGAATCACACCCAGTGACATTGCATTTGTGTTCTTCTCATTAACCACACATGGATCCACGGGTGTCATTGCATGTCTGCTCTTTTCATGAACCACAGCTAGACTCATTGCATGTGTGTTCTTCTCATAAACAACATATCACCAGTGTCATTGCATGTGTGTTCTTTCGATGAACCACACATGGATACACCAGTGTCATTGCATGTGTGTTATTCTCACAAACCACGTAAGGATCCACCGGTGTCATTGCATGTGTGTTCCTCTCATAGACCACACATGGATCCACCGGTGGCATCACATGTCTGCTCTTTTCATGAACCATCGTTAGAGTCATCGCATGTCTGCTCTTTTCACAGAGCACATATGGATCCACCAGTGTCATTGCATGTGTGTTATTCTCACAAACCACGTAAGGATTCACCGGTGTCATTGCATGTGTGTTCCTCTCATAGACCACACATGGATCCACCGGTGGCATCGCATGTCTGCTCTTTTCATGAACCATAGTTATAGTCATCGCATGTCTGCTCTTTTCATGAACCACAACTAGAGTCATTGCATGTGTGTTCTTCCCACAAACCATATCATGAACCACACCTACTGTCATTGCATGTGTGTTCTTCTCATTAACCACACATGGATCCACCGGTGTCACATGTCTGCTCTTTTCATGAACCACAGCTAGAGTCATTGCATGTGTATTCTTCTCACAGACCACATATCACCAGTGTCATTGCATGTGTGTTCTTCCCATAGACCACACATGGATCCACCAGTGTCATTGCATGTGTGTTCTTCCCATGAACCACACATGGATCCACCAGTGTCATTGCATGTCTGTGCTTTTCATGAACCACGGCTAGAGTCGTTGCATATGTGTTCTTCTCACAAACAACATATCACCATTGTCATTGCATGTGTGTTCTTTCCATGAACCACACATGGATCCACCAGTGTCATTGCATGTGCGTTATTCTCACAAACCACGTAAGGATCCACCGGTGTCATTGCATGTGTGTTCCTCTCATAGAACACACATGGATCCACCGGTGGCATCACATGTCTGCTCTGTTCATGATCCATAGTTAGAGTCATCGCATGTCTGCTCTTTTCATGAACCACAGCTAGAGTCATTGCATGTGTGTTCTTCCCAAAAACCATATCATGAACCACACCCAGTGTCATTGCATGTGTGTTCTTCTCATTAACCACACATGGATCCACCGGTGTCATTGCATGTCTGCTCTTTTAATGAACCACAGCTAGAGTCATTGCATGTGTGTTCTTCTCACAGACAACATATCACCAGTGTCATTGCATGGGTGTTCTTTCCACAGACCACACATGGATCCACCAATGTCATTGCATGTGTGTTCTTCCCATGAACCACACATGGATCCACCAGTGTCATTGCATGTCTGCTCTTTTCATGAACCACAGCTAGAGTCATTGCATGTGTGTTATTCTCACAAACAACATATCACCAATGTCATTGCATGTATGCTCTTTTCATGAACCACACATGGGTCCACCAGTGTCATTGCAGGTGTGTTATTATCACAAACGACGTAAGGATCCACCGGTGTCATTGCATGTGTGTTCCTATCATAGACCACACATGGATCCACCGGTGGCATCGCATGTCTGCTCTGTTCATGAACCACAGTTAGAGTCATTGCATGTATGCTCCTTTCATGAACCACAGCTAGAGTCATTACATGTGTGTTCTTCTCACAAACAACATATCACCAGTGTCATTGCATGTGTGTTCTTTCCATGAACCACACATGGATCCACCAGTGTCATTGCATGTGTGTTATTCTCACAAACCACGTAAGGATCCACCGGTGTCATTGCATGTGTGTTCCTCTCATAGACCACATATGGATCCACCGGTGGCATCAAAAGTCTGCTCTTTTCGTGAACCACAGTTAGAGTCATCGCATGTCTGCTCTTTTCACAGAGCACATATGGATCCACCAGTGTCATTGCATGTGTGTTATTCTCACAAACAACGTAAGGATCCACCGGTGTCATTGCATGTGTGTTCCTCTCATAGACCACACATGGATCCACAGGTGGCATCGCATGTCTGCTCTTTTCATGAACCACAGTTAGAGTCATCGCATGTCTGCTCTTTTCATGAACCACAACTAGAGTCATTGCATGTGTGTTCTTCCCACAAACCATATCATGAAGCACACCCAGTGTCATTGCATGTGTGTTCTTCTCATTAACCCCACATGGATCAACCGGTGTCATTGCATGTCTGCTCTTTTCATGAACCACAGCTAGAGTCATTGCATGTGTGTTCTTCTCACAAACAACATATCACCAGTGTCATTGCATGTGTGTTCTTTCCACGAACCACACATGGATCCACCAGTGTCATTGCTTGTGTGTTATTCTCACAAACCACACATGGATCCACCGGAGTCAGTGCATGTGTATTCTTCTCACAGACCACATATCACCAGTGTCATTGCATGTGTGTTCTTCCCACAGACCGCACATGGATCCACCAGTGTCATTGCATGTGTGTTCGTCCCATGAACCACACATGGATCCGTCAGTGTCATTGCATGTGTGTTATTCTCACAGACCACACATGGATCCACCAGTGTCATTGCATGTGTGTTCTTCCCATGAACCACACATGGATCCACCAGTGTCATTGCATGTCTGCTCTTTTCATGAACCACAGCTAGAGTCATTGCATGTGTGTTCTTCTCACAAACAACATATCACTAGTGTCATTGCATGTGTGTTCTTTCCATGAACCACACATGGATCCACCAGTGTCATTGCATGTGTGTTATTCTCACAAAACACGTAAGGATCCACCGGTGTCATTGCATGTGTGTTCCTCTCATAGACCACACATGTATCCACCAGTGGCATCACATGTCTTCTCTTTTCATGAACCACAGTTAGGGTCATCACATGTCTGCTCTTTTCATCAACCACGCCTAGAGTCATTGCATGTGTGTTCTTCCCACAAACCATATCATGAACCACACCCAGTGTCATTGCATTTGTGTTCTTCTCATTAACCACACATGGATCCACCAGTGTCATTGCATGTCTGCTCTTTTCATGAACCACAGCTAGAGTCATTGCATGTGTGTTCTTCTCATAAACAACATATCACCAGTGTCATTGCATGTGTGTTCTTCTCATAAACAACATATCACCAGTGTCATTGCATGTGTGTTCTTCTCATAAACAACATATCACCAGTGTCATTGCATGTGTGTTCTTTCGATGAACCACACATGGATCCACCAGTGTCATTGCATGTGTGTTATTCTCACAAACCACGTAAGGATCCACCGGTGTCATTGCATGTGTGTTCCTCTCATAGACCACACATGGATCCACCGGTGGCATCACATGTCTGCTCTTTTCATGAACCATCGTTAGAGTCATCGCATGTCTGCTCTTTTCACAGAGCACATATGGATCCACCAGTGTCATTACATGTGTGTTATTCTCACAAACCACGTAAGGATCCACCGGTGTCATTGCATGTGTGTTCCTCTCATAGTCCACACATGGATCCACCGGTGGCATCGCATGTCTGCTCTTTTCATGAACCATAGTTAGAGTCATCGCATGTCTGCTCTTTTCATGAACCACAACTAGAGTCATTGCATGTGTGTTCTTCCCACAAACCATATCATGAACCACACCTAGTGTCATTGCATGTGTGTTCTTCTCATTAACCACACATGGATCCACCGGTGTTATTACATGTCTGCTCTTTTCATGAACCACAGCTAGAGTCATTGCATGTGTATTCTTCTCACAGACCACATATCACCAGTGTCATTGCATGTGTGTTCTTCCCACAGACCACACATGGATCCACCAGTGTCATTGCATGTGTGTTCTTCCCATGAACCACACATGGATCCACCAGTGTCATTGCATGTCTGTGCTTTTCATGAACCACGGCTAGAGTCATTGCATATGTGTTCTTCTCACAAACAACATATCACCATTGTCATTGCATGTGTGTTCTTTCCATGAACCACACATGGATCCACCAGTGCCATTGCATGTGCGTTATTCTCACAAGCCACGTAAGGATCCACCGGTGTCATTGCATGTGTGTTCCTCTCATAGACCACACATGGATCCACCGGTGGCATCGCATGTCTGCTCTGTTCATGATCCACAGTTAGAGTCATCACATGTCTACTCTTTTCATGAACCACAGCTAGAGTCATTGCATGTGTGTTCTTCCCACAAACCATATCATGAACCACACCGAGTGTCATTGCATGTGTGTTCTTCTCATTAACCACACATGGATCCACCGGTGTCATTGCATGTCTGCTCTTTTAGTGAACCACAGCTAGAGTCATTGCATGTGTGTTCTTCTCACAGACAACATATCACCAGTGTCATTGCATGCGTGTTCTTCCCACAGACCACACATGGATCCACCAGTGTCATTGCATGTCTGCTCTTTTCATGAACCATAGCTAGAGTCATTGCATGTGTGTTCTTCTCACAAACAACATATCACCAATGTCATTGCATGTCTGCTCTTTTCATGAACCACACATGGGTCCACCAGTGTCATTGCAGGTGTGTTATTCTCACAAACCACGTAAGGATCCACCGGTGTCATTGCATGTGTGTTCCTCTCATAGACCACACATGGATCCACCGGTAGCATCGCATGACTGCTCTGTTCATGAACCACAGTTAGAGTCATCGCATGTCTGCTCCTTTCATGAACCACAGCTAGAGTCATTACATGTGTGTTCTTCTCACAAACAACATATCACCAGTGTCATTGCATGTGTGTTCTTTCCATGAACCACACATGGATCCACCAGTGTCATTGCATGTGTGTTATTCTCACAAACCACGTAAGGATCCACCGGTGTCATTGCATGTGTGTTCCTCTCATAGACCACATATGGATCCACCGGTGGCATCACAAGTCTGCTCTTTTCGTGAATCACAGTTAGAGTCATCGCATGTCTGCTCTTTTCACAGAGCACATATGGATCCACAAGTGTCATTGCATGTGTGTTATTCTCACAAACAACGTAAGTATCCACCGGTGTCATTGCATGTGTGTTCCTCTCATAGACCACACATGGATCCACCAGTGGCATCGCATGTCTGCTCTTTTCATGAACCACAGTTAGAGTCATCGCATGTCTGCTCTTTTCATGAACCACAGCTAGAGTCATTGCATGTGCGTTCTTCCCACAAACCATATCATGAACCACACCAGTGTCATTGCATGTGTGTTCTTCTCATTAACCACACATGGATCCACCGGTGTCATTGCATGTCTGCTCTTTTAGTGAACCATAGCTAGAGTCATTGCATGTGTGTTCTTCTCACAAACAACATATCACCAGTGTCATTGCATGGGTGTTCTTCCCACAGACCACACATGGATCCACCAGTGTCATTGCATGTGTGTTCTTCCCATGAACCACACATGGATCCACCAGTGTCATTGCATGTCTGCTCTTTTCTTGAACCACAGCTAGAGTCATTGCATGTGTGTTCTTCTCACAAACAACATATCACCAATGTCATTGCATGTCTGCTCTTTTCATGAACCACACATGGGTCCACCAGTGTCATTGCAGGTGTGTTATTCTCACAAACCACGTAAGGATCCACCGGTGTCATTGCATGTGTGTTCCTCTCATAGACCACACATGGATCCACCGATGGCATCGCATGTCTGCTCTGTTCATGAACCACAGTTAGAGTCATCGCATGTCTGCTCCTTTCATGAACCACAGCTAGAGTCATTACATGTGTGTTCTTCTCACAAACAACATATCACCAGTGTCATTGCATGTGTGTTCTTTCCATGAACCACACATGGATCCACCAGTGTCATTGCATGTGTGTTATTCTCACAAACCACGTAAGGATCCACCGGTGTCATTGCATGTGTGTTCCTCTCATAGACCACATATGGATCCACCGGTGGCATCACAAGTCTGCTCTTTTCGTGAACCACAGTTAGAGTCATCGCATGCCTGCTCTTTTCACAGAGCACATATGGATCCACCAGTGTCATTGCATGTGTGTTATTCTCACAAACAACGTAAGGATCCACCGGTGCCATTGCATGTGCGTTCCTCTCATAGACCACACATGGATCCACCGGTGGCATCGCATGTCTGCTCTTTTCATGAACCACAGTTAGAGTCATCGCATGTCTGCTATTTTCATGAACCACAGCTAGAGTCATTGCATGTGTGTTCTTCCCACAAACCATATCATGAACCACACCCAGTGTCATTGCACGTGTGTTCTTCTCATTAACCACACATGGATCAACCGGTGTCATTGCATGTCTTCTCTTTTCATGAACCACAGCTAGAGTCATTGCATGTGTGTTCTTCTCACAAACAACATATCACCAGTGTCATTGCATGTGTGTTCTTTCCAGGAACCACACATGGATCCACCAGTGTCATTGCATGTGTGTTATTCTCACAAACCACACATGGATCCACCGAAGTCATTGCATGTGTATTCTTCTCACAGACCACATATCACCAGTGTCATTGCATGTGTGTTCTTCCCACAGACCACACATGGATCCACCAGTGTCATTGCATGTGTGTTCGTCCCATGAACCACACATGGATCCGTCAGTGTCACTGCATGTGTGTTATTCTCACAGACCACACATGGATCCACCAGTGTCATTGCATGTGTGTTCTTCCCATGAACCACACATGGATCCACCAGTGGCATTGCATGTCTGCTCTTTTCATGAACCACGAGTCATTGCATGTGTGTTCTTCTCACAAACAACATATCACTAGTGTCATTGCATGTGTGTTCTTTCCATGAACCACACATGGATCCACCAGTGTCATTGCATGTGTGTTATCCTCACAAAACACGTAAGGATCCACCGGTGTCATTGCATGTGTGTTCCTCTCATAGACCACACATGGATCCACCAGTGGCATCACATGTCTTCTCTTTTCATGAACCACAATTAGGGTCATCGCATGTCTGCTATTTTCATGAACCACAACTAGAGTCATTGCATGTGTGTTCTTCCCACAAACCATATCATGAACCACACCTAGTGTCATTGCATGTGTGTTCTTCTCATTAACCACACATGGATCCACCGGTGTCATTGCATGTCTACTCTTTTAATGAACCACAGCTATAGTCATTGCATGTGTGTTCTTCTCACAGACAACATATCACCAGTTTCATTTCATGTGTGTTCTTCCCACAAACCACACATGGATCCACCAGTGTCATTGCATGTTTGTTCTTGCCATGAACCACACATGGATCCACCAGTGTCATTGCATGTCTGCTCTTTTCATGAACAACAGCTAGAGTCATTGCATGTGTGTTCTTCTCACAAACAACATATCACCAATGTCATTGCATGTCTGCTCTTTTCATGAACCACACATGGGTCCACCAGTGTCATTGCAGGTGTGTTATTTTCACAAACCGCGTAAGGATCCACCGGTGTCATGTCATGTGTGTTCCTCTCATAGACAACACATGGATCCACCGGTGGCATCGCATGTCTAATCTTTTCATGAACCACAGTTAGAGGCATCGCATGTCTGCTCTTTTCATGAACCACAACTAGAGTCATTACCTGTGTGTTCTTCTCACAAACAACATATCACCAATGTCATTGCATGTGTGTTCTTTCCATGAACCACACATGGATCCACCAGTGTCATTGCATGTGTGTTATTCTCACAAACTACGTAAGGATCCACCGGTGTCATTGCATGTGTGTTCCTCTCATAAACCACAGATGGATCCACCGGTGGCATCACATGTCTGCTCTTTTCATGAACCACAGTTAGAGTCATCGCATGTCTGCTCTTTTCACAGAGCACATATGGATCCACCAGTGTCATTGCATGTGTGTTATTCTCACAAACAACGTAAGGATCCACCGGTGTCATTGCATGTGCGTTCCTCTCATAGACCACACATGGATCCACCGGTGGCATCGCATGTCTGCTCTTTTCATGAACCATAGTTAGAGTCATCGCATGTCTGCTATTTTCATGAACCACAGCTAGAGTCATTGCATGTGTGTTCTTCCCAGAAAACCATATCATGAACCAAACCTAGTGTCATTGCACGTGTGTTCTTCTCATTAACCACACATGGATCAACCGGTGTCATTGCATGTCTGCTCTTTTCATGAACCACAAGTAGAGTCATTGCATGTGTGTTCTTCTCACAAACAACATATCACTAGTGTCATTGCATGTGTGTTCTTTCCATGAACCACACATGGATCCACCAGTGTCATTGCATGTGTGTTATTCTCACAAACCACAAATGTATCCACCGAAGTCATTGCATGTGTATTCTTCTCACAGACCACATATCACCAGTGTCATTGCATGTGTGTTCTTCCCACAGACCACACATGGATCCACCAGTGTCATTGCATGTGTGTTCGTCCCATGAACCACACATGGATCCGTTAGTGTCATTGCATGTGTGTTATTCTCACAGACCACACATTGATCCAACAGTGTCATTGCATGTGTGTTCTTCCCATGAACCACACATGGATCAACCAGTGTCATTGCATGTCTGCCCTTTTCATGAACCACAGCTAGAGTCATTGCATGTGTGTTCTTCTGACAAACAACATATCACTAGTGTCATTGCATGTGTCTTCTTTCCATGAACCACACATGGATCCACCAGTGTCATTGCATGTGTGTTATTCTCACAAAACACGTAAGGATCCACCAGTGTCATTGCATGTGTGTTCCTCTCATAGACCACACATGGATCCACCAGTGGCATCACATGTCTTCTCTTTTCATGAACCACAGTTAGGGTCATCGCATGTCTGCTATTTTCATGAACCACAACTAGAGTCATTGCATGTGTGTTCTTCCCACAAACCATATCATTAACCACGCCTAGTGTCATTGCATGTGTGTTCTTCTCATTAACCACACATGGATCCACCGGTGTCATTGCATGTCTGCTCTTTTAATGAACCACAGCTATAGTCATTGCATGTGTGTTCTTCTCACAGACAACATATCACCAGTTTCATTGCATGTGCGTTCTTCCCACAAACCACACATGGATCCACCAGTGTCATTGCATGTTTGTTCTTCCCATGAACCACACATGGATCCACCAGTGTCATTGCATGTCTGCTCTTTTCATGAAGCACATCTAGAGTCATTGCATGTGTGTTCTTCTCACAAACAACATATCACCAATGTCATTGCATGTCTGCTCTTTTCATGAACCACACATGGGTCCACCAGTGTCATTGCAGGTGTGTAATTTTCACAAACCGCGTAAGGATCCACCGGTGTCATTGCTTGTGTGTTCCTCTCATAGACCACACATGGATCCACCGGTGGCATCGCATGTCTACTCTTTTCATGAACCACAGTTAGAGGCATCGCATGTCTGCTCTTTTCATGAACCACAACTAGAGTCATTACCTGTGTGTTCTTCTCACAAACAACATATCACCAGTGTCATTGCATGTGTGTTTTTCCATGAACCACACATGGATCCACCAGTGTCATTGCATGTGTGTTATTCTCATAAACCACGTAAGGATCCACCGGTGTCATTGCATATGTGTTCCTCTCATAGACCACAGATGGATCCACCGGTGGCATCACATGTCTGCTCTTTTCATGAACCACAGTTACAGTCATCGCATGTCTGCTCTTTTCACAGAGCAGATATGGATCCACCAGTGTCATTGCATGTGTGTTATTCTCACAAACAACGTAAGGATCCACCGGTGTCATTGCATGTGCGTTCCTCTCATAGACCACACATGGATCCACCGGTGGCATCGCATGTCTGCTCTTTTCATGAACCACAGTTAGAGTCATCGCATGTCTGCTATTTTCATGAACCACAGCTAGAGTCATTGCATGTGTGTTCTTCCCACAAACCATATCATGAACCAAACCTAGTTTCATTGCACGTGTGTTCTTCTCATTAACCACACATGGATCAACCGGTGTCATTGCATGTCTGCTCTTTTCATGAACCACAGCTAGAGTCATTGCATGTGTATTCTTCTCACAAACAACATATCACTAGTGTCATTGCATGTGTGTTCTTTCCATGAACCACACATGGATCCACCAGTGTCATTGCATGTGTGTTATTCTCACAAACCACACATGGATCCACCAAAGTCATTGCATGTGTATTCTTCTCACAGACCACATATCACCAGTGTCATTGCATGTGTGTTCTTCCCACAGACCACACATGGATCCACCAGTGTCATTGCAAGTGTGTTCGTCCCATGAACCACACATGGATCCGTCAGTGTCATTGCATGTGTGTTATTCTCACAGACCACACATTGATCCAACAGTGTCATTGCATGTGTGTTCTTCCCATGAACCACACATGGATCCACCAGTGTCATTGCATGTCTGCCCTTTTCATGAACCACAGCTAGAGTCATTGCATGTGTGTTCTTCTCACAAACAACATATCACTAGTGTCATTGCATGTGTCTTCTTTCCATGAACCACACATGGATCCACCAGTGTCATTGCATGTGTGTTATTCTCACAAAACACGTAAGGATCCACCAGTGTCATTGCATGTGTGTTCCTCTCATAGACCACACATGGATCCACCAGTGGCATCACATGTCTTCTCTTTTCATGAACCATAGTTAGGGTCATCGCATGTCTGCTCTTTTCGTGAACCACAACTAGAGTCATTGCATGTGTGTTCTTCCCACAAACCATATCATGAACCATGCCTAGTGTCATTGCATGTGTGTTCTTCTCATTAACCACACATGGATCCACCGGTGTCATTGCATGTCTACTCTTTTAATGAACCACAGCTATAGTCATTGCATGTGTGTTCTTCTCACAGACAACATATCACCAGTTTCATTGCATGTGTGTTCTTCCCACAGACCACACATGGATCCACCAGTGTCATTGCATGTTTGTTCGTCCCATGAACCACACATGGATCCACCAGTGTCATTGCATGTCTGCTCTTTTCATGAACCACAACTAGAGTCATTGCATGTGTGTTCTTCTCACAAACAACATATCACCAATGTCATTGCATGTCTTCTCTTTTCATGAACCACACATGGGTCCACCAGTGTCATTGCAGGTGTGTTATTTTCATAAACCGCGTAAGGATGCACCGGTGTCATTGCATGTGTGTTCCTCTCATAGACCACACATGGATCCACCGGTGGCATCGCATGTCTGCTCTTTTCATGAACCACAGTTAGAGTCATCGCATGTCTGCTCTTTTCATGAACCACAACTAGAGTGATTACATGTGTGTTCTTCTCACAAACAACATATCACCAGTGTCATTGCATGTGTGTTCTTTCCATGAACCACACATGGATCCACTAGTGTCATTGCCTATGTGTTATTCTCACAAACCACGTAAGGATCCACCGGTGTCATTGCATGTGTGTTCCTCTCATAGACCACATATGGATCCACCGGTGGCATCACATGTCTGCTCTTTTCATGAACCACAGTTAGAGTCATCGCATGTCTGCTCTTTTCACAGAGCACATATGGATCCACCAGTGTCATTGCATGTGTGTTATTCTGACAAACAACGTAAGGATCCACCGGTGTCATTGCATGTGTGTTCCTCTCATAGACCACACATGGATCCACCGGTGGCATCACATGTCTGCTCTTTTCATGAACCACAGTTAGAGTCATCGCATGTCTGCTCTTTTCATGAACCACAGCTAGAGTCATTGCATGTGTGTTCATCCCACAAACCATATCATGAACCACACCCAGTGTCATTGCACTTGTGTTCTTCTCATTAACCACACATGGATCAACCAGTGTCATTGCATGTCTGCTCTTTTCATGAACCACAGCTAGAGTCATTGCATGTGTGTGCTTCTCACAAACAATATATCACCAGTGTCATTTCATGTGTGTTCTTTCCATGAACCACACATGGATCCACCAGTGTCATTGCATGTGTGTTATTCTCACAAACCACACATGGATCCACCGGAGTCATTGCATGTGTATTCTTCTCACAGACCACATATCACCAGTGTCATTGCATGTGTGTTCTTCCCACAGACCACACATGGATCCACCAGTGTCATTGCATGTGTGTTCGTCCCATGACCATACATGGATCTGTCAGTGTCATTGCATGTGTGTTATTCTCATAGACCACACATGGATCCACCAGTGTCATTGCATGTGTGTTCTTCCCTTGAACCTCACATGGATCCACCAGTGTCATTGCATGTCTGCTCTTTTCAAGAACCACAGCTAGCGTCATTGCATGTGTGTTCTTCTCACAAACAACATATCACTAGTGTCATTGCATGTGTGTTCTTTCCATGAACCACACATGGATCCACCAGTGTCATTGCATGTGTTTTATTGTCACAAAACACGTAAGGATCCACCGGTGTCATTGCATGTGTGTTCCTCTCATAGACCACACATGGATCCACCAGTGGCATCACATGTCTTCTCTTTTCATGAACCACAGTTAGGGTCATGGCATGTCTGCTCTTTTCTTGAACCACAACTAGAGTCATTGCATGTGTGTTCTTCCCACAAACCATATCATGAACCATGCCTAGTGTCATTGCATGTGTGTTATTCTCATTAACCACACATGGATAAACCGGTGTCATTCCATGTCTCCTCTTTTAATGAACCACAGCTATAGTCATTGCATGTGTGTTCTTCTCACAGACAACATATCACCAGTGTCATTGCATGTGTGTTCTTCCCACAGACCACACATGGATCCACTAGTGTCATTGCATGTGTGTTCTTCCCATGAACCACACATGGATCCACCAGTGTCATTGCATGTCTGCTCTTTTCATGAACCACAGCTAGAGTCATTGCATGTGTGTTCTCCTCACAAAGAACATATCACCAATGTCATTGCATGTCTTCTCTTTTCATGAACCACACATGGGTCCACCAGTGTCATTGCAGGTGTGTTTTTTTCACAAACCGCGTAAGGATCCACCGGTGTCATTGCATGTGTGTTCCTCTCATAGACCACACATGGATCCACCGGTGGCATCGCATGTCTGCTCTTTTCATGAACCACAGTTAGAGTCATCGCATGTCTGCTCTTTTCATGAACCACAACTAGAGTCATTACATGTGTGTTCTTCTCACAAACAACATATCACCAGTGCCATTGCATGTGTGTTCTTTCCATGAACCACACATGGATCCACCAGTGTCATTGCATGTGTGTTATTCTCACAAACCACGTAAGGATCCACCGGTGTCATTGCATGTGTGTTCCTCTCATAGACCACATATGGATCCACTGGTGGCATCACATGTCTGCTCTTTTGTGTCATTGCATGTGTCTTTTCTTTTCATGAACCACACATGGATCCACCGGTGTCATTGCATATCTGCTCTTTTAATGAACCACAACTATAGTCATTGCATGTGTGTTCTTCCCACAGACCACACATGGATCCACCAGTGTCATTGCATGTTTGTTCTTCCCATGATCCACACATGGATCCACCAGTGTCATTGCATGTCTGCTCTTTTCATGAACCACAGCTAGAGTCATTGCATGTGTGTTCTTCTCACAAACAACATATCACCAATGTAATTGCATGTCTTCTCTTTTCATGAACCACACATGGGTCCACCAGTGTCATTGCAGGTGTGTTATTTTCACAAAACGCGTAAGGATCCACCGGTGTCATTGCATGTGTGTTCCTCTCATAGACCACACATGGATCCACCGGTGGCATCGCATGTCTGCTCTTTTCATGAACCACAGTTAGAGTCATCGCATGTCTTCTCTTTTCATGAACCACAACTAGAGTCATTACATGTGTGTTCTTCTCACAAACAACATATCACCAGTGCCATTGCATGTGTGTTCTTTCCATGAACCACACATGGATCCACCAGTGTCATTGCATGTGTGTTATTCTCACAAAGCACGTAAGGATCCACCGGTGTCATTGCATGTGTGTTCCTCTCATAGACCACATATGGATCCACCGGTGGCATCACATGTCTACTCTTTTCATGAACCACAGTTAGAGTCATCGCATGTCTACTCTTTTCACAGAGCACATACGGATCCACTAGTGTCATTGCATGTGTGTTATTCTCACAAACAACGTAAGGATCCACCGGTGTCATTGCATGTGTGTTCTTCCCACAAACCATATCATGAGTCACACCCAGTGTCATTGCATATGTGTTCCTCTCATAGACCACATATGGATCCACCGGTGGCATCACATGTCTGCTCTTTTCACAGAGCACATATGGATCCACCAGTGTCATTGCATGTGTGTTATTCTCACAAACAACGTAAGGATCCACTGGTGTCATTGCATGTGCGTTCCTCTCATAGACCACACGTGGATCCACCGGTGGCATTGTAGGGTTTCGTAGCATTGAAAACAAAAATTTTCTATCGCATACAAACAAACAAGCCAAGATCTATCTACTAGATTGTAGCAACGAGTCGATAGTGGAACTCACCCTCGAAGATTCCAAAGCGGTTAACGAGAGCAGATTCTCGTGGGTGATGTAGTCGTACTCTTTCCGATCTCAAGATCGCGTAGACGATCCTTCCGGCGCCGCGTTCATAGCGCTCCAGATCGGTCACACGTTCGGTACTCGTGAAGACCTTCCTCTCCTTGTTCCAAAGCAAATGGAGGTTGTAGCACTCTCCTCGCGATTCCGGCAAGACAACGTGGTACCTAAGTAGAGGGGAGATCCCGCAGGGCTTCGCCTTAAGCCGGTGCGAGTATGGTGGAGCTTATGAGAGAGGCTATTAGTGGTCTAGTAATTAGACACACTAATTAGAAGGCTCTAAACCAATTAGAAGGCTCTAAACCGAATAGCTCTAAACCGGGGTCTAGATCTAGGGTTTAGTTTAGAGGATAGGAAACTTGTGTGTGTAAGGAGGGGAGCCCTGCCCCTCCTTATATAGGTGGGAGGGCTGGCCGGCCAAGGGGAGGGAGTGGAGTCCCTCCCCAACTCGGCCTTGAGGTGGGGCGCCGGCTTGGGGAGGAGGGAATCCCTCCCCAACTCGGTTTCCACTTTCCAAAACTTGCCGTTTGACTTTCAAACTAGCCGTTTGACTTTTCAATTTAGGATTTAAATAAACCCTTTATTTTGGACAGCAAGAACACCTAGTACATGATGCAATCATTCCAATATGTAATGACACATTCATGTACCCTTCCCCCCTCCGGAGTGCCGGACATTCCGGGACCTTCTAGAATGTTCCCGATGAAAACACCGGAACCATTCCCCAACTCCGAAACGGGACTTTCCTTATATGAATCTTATTCTCCGGACCATTCCGGATCACCTCGTGATATCCCGGATCCCATCCGAGACTCCGAACAACATTCGGTCTCTTTCTCATAATACCATAACTACTCAAACAACGTCGAATCCTTAAGTGTGTCTCCCTACGGTTCGTGAATTATGCGGACATGATCGAGACACTTCTCCGAACAATAACCAATAGAGGAATCTGGAAATTCATATGGCTCCCACATATTTCTACGATTACTTTGCGATCGAATGAACCACTTACATATGATACCAATTTCCCTTTGTCTCACGATATGTTACTTATCCGAGGTTATGATTGTCGGTATCTCTGCATACCTAGTTCAACCTCGTTACTGATAAGTACTCTTTTCTCGTTCCCGTGATATGTGATCCCTTGTGACCAAGTCACATGCTTGCAAGCTAATTGGATGACATTTCACCGAGAGGGCCCAGAGAATATCTATCCGTCATGTGGATGGACAAATCCCACTCTTGATCCATGTTTTTCAACCAATACTTTCCGAACACTCAATGCCACCTTTATAGCCACCCTGTTACGGTGTGGTGTTTGATGACATCAAAGCATCCATCCAGTAAAGGTGATATGCATGATCTCATGGTCGAAGGAATTAGGTTACTATGTATCAGAAAGCATATAGCAATTGAACTATTGAAATGACTTGATCTTTATGCTACGCTTTGTCTATAGGAGTATGTCCATCACATCATTCTCCTAATGATATGACCCTGTTGTTAATAACATCTCTATGTTCATGATCAGGAAACAATGATCATATATTAACCAACAAGCTAGTTTAACAAGAGGCTTTACTAGGGACTCTTTTATGTTTACAAATCACACAAGTATTAATGTTTCTGGTTAATACAATTATAGCATGAATGTAAACATTTATCATAAGTATGAAGATATGATAATAACCTACTTTATTATTGCCTCTTGGCATATCTCCAACAGTCTCCCACTTGCACTAGAGTCAATAATCTAGTTTCAAACCTTTGTGTATTCAACACCTATGGCTTTCCGGTGTTGTATGTACACGATTGCTAGTGGTCAATCGATCTCGGATCCGACACTTCCAGTCCGTGTGTAATTGCATGTCTTTGCGTCTCGCATCACTCATTCTCTAATGAGATGGCTTTGTATAAATTTGGTCTTTCGGTGTGACCTTTAGTTCTTTTGGGGTTAAAACATGTTGACAATATTGTCGCATAATATATCTTCATAGTATTATCCCTGTGAACTACACCTAGTTTGATAACAAACTACTTGACACAAATGCCCTCTTTTGCTGCTATAATAGTCATATACTTAGCCTTTTGTTGAAGTATCTCACAATGTCTTAACTTTGGAACTCATCCAAATCCATTATGGAACTCACTTTCCATTATATTGTGCCACCCTTAGTTTAGATTGAGATAAACTAAATTTGTACTTTGTGACAAAGCTAGTATCAATGTAGTACTTTTACAATGAACTAACCATCTATTTGTCACTTCTACAAAATATACTCTTAGTTCTTCCAAAAGATCATAAGAATATCCTTACTATCGTCAATGATCATCTTATGAATCATTCTGGTATATGCTCATAATATTTATAGCATAGGACATATCTGATTTGTACATATCACAAGATGATTGATATAAATACTCTTTGTGATTTCATACATCAAGTATCAATCTATACTTGAATCTTTGTTTCACTTACCAAATGTCAATACACTTGAATATATCATCAATATTGAATTTATTCAATCCTTTCTGTGCGACAAGAACCTTTTCTTGTAGTTTCTATATTGAACTCATTCAATATCTCGTTTATGTACTTCGCACAACCATATTAGCTCCTATTGATGCCAAATATTTGGTTTTGCCTAAGTCTTTCATCGGGATGAAATTCTTAATATGTGTTAATAAAAGATACA
Organism: Avena insularis; assembly: GCA_023614405.1. Classification (NCBI taxonomy): domain Eukaryota; kingdom Viridiplantae; phylum Streptophyta; class Magnoliopsida; order Poales; family Poaceae; genus Avena; species Avena insularis. The sequence continues at coordinate 253,660 of JAJUPC010000420.1, forward strand.
TTATTTCCAATCAACAATATGTCTTCCACATAATGTATTAGAAACATGTCTTAGCGCCCCACTTAATTTCTTGCAAATGCAAGCATCTTCATTGTCTCCGATGAAATTAAACTCTTTTAACAGCTTTCATCATAGTGAAGATTCCAACTCCGCTTATGCTTACTTCAACCATTGAAGTTTGCATATGCTTTTAGCATCCTTTGAATTAACAAAACCCTTTGGACCGTGTCATGCACACGTCCTAGGTAACCATTCTATTAGAAGAACTTGTTTTGTTTATTCTACTACCACATAACAAATTATATGTAGTGGTTGCTACATTAATCCGTCTAGACTAAAAATCGCTATGAAAGATCAAATCTTGTCATATACAACCTTTGAACATTGTTGTGAACTCTTTCCCAACATGTCGACTATTTCATAGATGTGAAACATCCATGTTTACTTCTTTATAGATCCAAACACAACGCAAGGTCTTACACCTTTTCTAGGGTCCTTCAAGTTCAAAACTTGATTTCTTGTGTATGGAACTATCACGGATTATATGGCTTCAAGCCATTTGACGGAGTCAGGGCCCATCATCGCTTCTTTGCATGTAGTAGGTTCATTATTCAAAATAATGATTCAACCCTCAAATCTTGGTATTTGATTGTTCATCCGACCTACTTGTTTCAATAGAAACTTAGACCTCCGTGACCACAACCTTTGAGGCACGTGAGCCATGAGCATTGTTGCTGCCTCCGGAACACTTTTCGGTGCTGCGCAACTTTGCACATATAGCTAAGGTTCCTTTAACCTTATCAAAGTTCTATCGTCCTCCCACTTAACTTTTCACGAAAAATTCCTTCTCAAAGAAACTTGACGTTCTAAGCGACAAACACTTTTGTCTCCGGTGTTTATGGAGGAATACTTAACAGTAATACAAAGACAGGTTTATCCGACTTTGGTTGCAAACATCTTTCTTATGCATAGCATACCAATGTTTAAGAAAGGACTACTTGGGTTTTATCCCAAACCATAACCTTATATGGTGTCATTTCAGCGGATTATGATGGAGCTCTTTTAGTGGAAAAGCGGTAGTCTCTAAAGCTTTTAATCTTTAAAATATAATGGCAGTTCTATATATTATACCTTTGATCTTACCATGTCAAACAAGGTTTTAATTACATATCTCGAACACTCCATACTCTTATGGTGTTTCGGGAAATGCAAATCCACGGAACGATTCCTTAAATCTTAGGTATTATGCTAAACTTGTAACTCAAATATCTTCCTTTATGATCTTATCATAAACTATTTATATTCTTGTTACAATGATTTTGCACTTCATCTTGAAAATCTTTGAACTTTTCAAATATTTCATACTTCATCCTTATTAAGTAAATATTCATATATTCACTCAAATTTTCGGAGAAAGCATATGAAGTTGAAATCCATCGCTCTTGACTACACATAATGGAGTTCGTACAACAATATGCACAAGTTCCAATAAGCTAGTCTTTCGTTCCCTTTTGGCCTATGAACGAAGTTTTAATTATCTCTAGGAAAGTTTCACAAACGTCATTTGATCAAAAATCAAAAGACTCCAAAATTCCATCCACATGGAGTTTCTTCATGTTCTCTTTCCAATACAATTTAAACGGCGATGTCACTTCCTAAGTAATCTTTCAATCAATTTGTCTTTCGACAATTTTAGCACTAGTTTTATGGATGTGATTTCTCCAACGAGATTTGTGAATCATCCATCTTTTATGGATCACGGCAATTATTTGAACAACCCTTTTGTTCTCATAATACCTGATAAAACAAATCAAGGCAAGCTTTGATGTTTAACGAGCAACACAATAACCCTTTATTTGTTTCGATGAACATCATCACATATTCTTTTGCTAGTTACTTAGGCCATTGTAGTTCATGAATTGTGTTGTTTCGTATGACGATTCACACCAACAAATTCAGTATCAAATACTTTAGAACCACATTGTTTAATAAGCAAAGAATATGGCCATAACACGTATATCATTTATATACTTAAACTGAACACTTCTAGTCTTTTCTTTTCTGCCATATACTTATGAGATTCTCTTTCAGTATTTCCTTTTCTGTTTGAAAGAATCTATCAACATCAATAGTGGAGTCATACTTATGACACATAGTCCAAAGCGTGTATAGTTAAATACCAATGTCTTTGAACTTGCACTTTGAAGTAGATCACCATTATCAAATATTTGGTGTTCTTTCAAATTCCTTTCTTTAGTAATCTCTTGGTGTAGTAAACATTTTACCTACATCAAATATTCACCCTCATCATGGATTTATCCATGATCTAGCTACTTTTAGCTTGTAACGGCGAATCGCGAGTATAATGTTGCTCTCCAAAACCTTTTGGAAGACTAGGACAACTTGTGTCTCCAACCTTTTGCAAATTCTCATCAAAATATGAGAACATGAACTTTGCCATATTATACTCTATCATGTTGTAACCAAAACTTCGTTTCAGATATCACAATATCTTCCACACATCATGGTTTCTGAAACAACTCTTTCAGATCCTAGATAACCTTGATATTAAGAGAATCTTTTGAATATCAAGAATCATGGAGACAAACATGATACTCATATACTAACACTTTGGAATTGTCACTCTTGTTTTAATACCAATTATTAAACTTCATGGAGTGACCGGAACTTACTGAAAGTTTGCAATAGGACTTTAAACTTTAGATTAACACTTCAAAACAATACGATACCAGTTCGTAAAGTAACTAACCAGAATTCTATAGTTCTATTATCTCAATTATAACTAAGCCAAGTTGGTAAACGGATGCCAATGACTACAACAACTATGCAAATTCACTTTGATTTAGTTTATGATAAATTGAGTTCTAATTAATAATTAAATTAATCTAGGTGAACTCCCACTCAAAACAATATCCTCACATTGTTTTAGTGATCACGAACCAAATCCACCACATCAAAACCGATCATCACGAGAGTTGATGTAGCTTCAATGGCGAACAATCAACATGTTCATCATATCTACTATATGACTCATGCTTTACCTTTCGGTGATCCGTGTTCCTGAGGCCATGTCTGTACATGCTAGGCTCGTCAAGATCAAACCTTAGCTTCCGCATAAGCAAATCTGGCTTGCTTACGTTGTATTCACCCGCGGAATCAAAGACACCCGATCATCACGTGGTGCTTCAAGCGCAAGCTTTGGCAACGGTGCATACTAAGGGTGAACACTTTAGAACTTGAAATTTATGTGCATGAGGAATCATCTTATAATGCTACCGTCGTCTACTAAGCAATACAAGATGCATAAAGGATTAACATCACATGCAATTCATAATATGTGATATGATATGGCCTTTCTTCTTTGTGCTTCCGATCTCCATCTTCAAGCACGAACATGATCTCCATCATCACCGGCATAGCATCAAGGTCAATGATGCTTCTTCATGGTTGTCGTCCACCAGCATCAACTATTACAACTATTTTGAATAGACACGCAGGTCTTAACAGAAATTAAAGACAACCATATGGCTCTCGCCGTTGCCAACTTACAATAAGGAACATTGCATACATCAAATATAATCACAATCATGGCCATATCACATCACGGCACACCCCTGCAAAACAAAGTTAGACGCCTCTACTTTCTTTGCATATTTTACGTGGTTTGGGGCTTTCAATAAGTGTCGTTCTAACTTTTAACAAGAACCACAACATTGATACTAGCATTGTTGATCACCCGTTGTAAATTGGATCTTTACTATGCTAGGAGAAACAGCACCTAAAGCCACTTATGCAAAACAAGTTGCATGTCAAGCGTGGAGCAAGTCTCATGAACGATGTCATGTAAGGTTAGCCCGGCCGCTTCATCCCAACATACCGCAAGATGCAAAGTACACAAAAGCAATCTACAATAAAGCATCAACGCCCACAATGACCATTGTGTTCTACTCGCAACAGATCTACATATAGACACGGCTCGATACCACTGTAGGGTTTCAGAGCATTGAAAACAAAAATTTTCTATCGTGATACAAACAAACAAGCCAAGATCTATCTACTAGATTGTAGCAACGAGTCGATAGTGGAACTCACCCTCGAAGATTCCAAAGCGGTTAACGAGCAGATTCTCGTGGGTGATGTAGTCGTACTCTTTCCGATCTCAAGATCACGTAGACGATCCTTCCGCGCCATGGCGCTCCCAAGATCGGTCACATCGCTCGGGTTCGACGAAGACCTTCCTCTCCCTTGTTCCAAAGCAAATGGAGGTTGTAGCACTCTCCTCGCGATTCCAAGACAACGGCGTGGTACCTAAGTAGAGGGAGATCCTGCAGGCTTCGCCTTAAGCCGAAGTAGTATGGTGGAGCTTATGAGAGAGGCTATTAGTGGTCTAGTAATTAGACACACTAATTAGAAGGCTCTAAACCAATTAGAAGGCTCTAAACCAATAGCTCTAAACCGGGGTCTAGATCTAGGGTTTAGTTTAGAGGATAGGAACTTGTGTGTGTAAGGAGGAGCCCTGCCCTCCTTATAGGTGGGAGGGCTGGCCGCCAAGGGGAGGAGGAGTCCTCCCCAACTCGGCCTTGAGGTGGGCGCCGCTTGGGGAGGAGGAATCCTCCCCAACTCGGTTTCCACTTCCTCCTCTTTCCCACTTCCAAAAACTTGCCGCTTGACTTTCAAACTAGCCGTTTGACTTTTCAATTTAGGATTTAAATAAACCCTTTATTTTGGACAGCAAGAACACCTAGTACATGATGCAATCATTCCAATATGTAATGACACATTCATGTACCCTTCCCTCCGAGTGCCGGACATTCCGGGATCTTCTAGAATGTTCCCGATGAAAACACCGAACCATTCCCCAACTCAAACGGGACTTTCCTTATATGAATCTTATTCTCCGGACCATTCCGGATCACCTCGTGATATCCCGGATCCCATCCGAGACTCGAACAACATTCGGTCTCTTTCATAATACCATAACTACTCAAACAACGTCGAATCCTTATGTGTCTCCACGGTTCGTGAATTATGCGGACATGATCGAGACACTTCTCGAACAATAACCAATAGAGGAATCTGGAAATTCATATGGCTACATATTTCTACGATTACTTTGCATCGAATGAACCACTTACATATGATACCAATTTCCCTTTGTCTCACGATATGTTACTTATCCGAGGTTATGATTGTCGGTATCTCGCATACCTAGTTCAACCTCACATCGATAAGTACTCTTTTCGTTCCTGATATGTGATCCTGTGACCAAGTCACATGCTTGCAAGCTAATTGGATGACATTTCACCGAGAGGGCCCAGAGAATATCTATCCGTCATGTGGATGGACAAATCCCACTCTTGATCCATGTTTTTCAACCAATACTTTCCGAACACTCAATGCCACCTTTATAGCCACCCTGTTACGGTGTGGTGTTTGATGACATCAAAGCATCCATCCAGTAAAGGTGATATGCATGATCTCATGGTCGAAGGAATTAGGTTACTATGTATCAGAAAGCATATAGCAATTGAACTATTGAAATGACTTGATCTTTATGCTACGCTTTGTCTATAGGAGTATGTCCATCACATCATTCTCCTAATGATATGACCCTGTTGTTAATAACATCTCTATGTTCATGATCAGGAAACAATGATCATATATTAACCAACAAGCTAGTTTAACAAGAGGCTTTACTAGGGACTCTTTTATGTTTACAAATCACACAAGTATTAATGTTTCCTGTTAATACAATTATAGCATGAATGTAAACATTTATCATAAGTATGAAGATATGATAATAACCTACTTTATTATTGCCTCTTGGGCATATCTCCAACAGGCATCGCATGTCTGCTCTTTTCATGAACCACAGTTAGAGTCATCGCATGTCTGCTATTTTCATGAACCACAGCTAGAGTCATTGCATGTGTGTTCTTCCCACAAACCATATCATGAACCACACCCAGTGTCATTGCACGTGTGTTCTTCTCATTAACCACACATGGATCAACCGGTGTCATTGCATGTCTGCTCTTTTCATGAACCACAGCTAGAGTCATTGCATGTGTGTTCTTCTCACAAACAACATATCACCAGTGTCATTGCATGTGTGTTCTTTCCATGAACCACACATGGATCCACCAGTGTCATTACATGTGTGTTATTCTCACAAACCACACATGGATCCACCGAAGTCATTGCATGTGTATTCTTCTCATAGACCACATATCACCAGTGTCATTGCATGTGTGTTCTTCCCACAGACCACACATGGATCCACCAGTGTCATTGCATGTGTGTTCGTCCCATGAACCACACATGGATCCGTCAGTGTCATTGCATGTGTGTTATTCTCATAGACCACACATGGATCCACCAGTGTCATTGTATGTGTGTTCTTCCCATGAACCACACATGGATCCACCAGTGTCATTGCATGTCTGCCCTTTTCATGAACCACAGCTAGAGTCATTGCATGTGTGTTCTTCTCACAAACAACATACCACTAGTGTCATTGCATGTGTGTTCTTTCCATGAACCACACATGGATCCACCAGCGTCATTGCATGTGTGTTATTCTCACAAAACACGTGAGGATCCACCGGTGTCATTGCATGTGTGTTCCTCTCATAGACCACACATGGATCCACCAGTGGCATCACATGTCTTCTCTTTTCATGAACCACAGTTAGGGTCATCGCATGTCTGCTCTTTTCATGAACCACAACTAGAGTCATTGCATGTGTGTTCTTCCCACAAACCATATCATGAACCACGCCTAGTGTCATTGCATGTGTGTTCTTCTCATTAACCACACATGGATCCACCGGTGTCATTGCATGTCTACTCTTTTAATGAACCACAGCTATAGTCATTGCATGTGTGTTCTTCTCACATACAACATATCACCAGTGTCATTGCATGTGTGTTCTTCCCACAGACCACACATGGATCCACCAGTGTCATTGCATGTTTGTTCTTCCCATGAACCACACATGGATCCACCAGTGTCATTGCATGTCTGCTCTTTTCATGAACCACAGCTAGAGTCATTGCATGTGTGTTCTTCTCACAAACAACATATCACCAATGTCATTGCATGTCTGCTCTTTTCATGAACCACACATGGGTCCACCAGTGTCATTGCAGGTGTGTTATTTTCACAAACCGCGTAAGGATCCACCGGTGTCATTGCATGTGTGTTCCTCTCATAGACCACACATGGATCCACCGGTGGCATCGCATGTCTGCTCTTTTCATGAAACACAGTTAGAGTCATCGCATGTCTGCTCTTTTCATGAACCACAACTAGAGTGATTACAAGTGTGTTCTTCTCACAAACAACATATCACCAGTGTCATTGCATGTGTGTTCTTTCCATGAACCACACATGGATCCACCAGTGTCATTGCATGTGTGTTATTCTCACAAACCACGTAAGGATCCACCGGTGTCATTGCATGTGTGTTCCTCTCATAGACCACATATGGATCCACGTGTGGCATCACATGTCTGCTCTTTTCATGAACCACAGTTAGAGTCATCGCATGTCTGCTCTTTTCACAGAGCACATATGGATCCACCAATGTCATTGCATGTGTGTTATTCTGACAAACAACGTAAGGATCCACCGGTGTCATTGCATGTGTGTTCCTCTCATAGACCACACATGGATCCACCGGTGGCATCACATGTCCGCTCTTTTCATGAACCACAGTTAGAGTCATCGCATGTCTGCTCTTTTCATGAACCACAGCTAGAGTCATTGCATGTGTGTTCATCCCACAAACCATATCATGAACCACACCCAGTGTCATTGCACTTGTGTTCTTCTCATTAACCACACATGGATCAACCAGTGTCATTGCATGTCTGCTCTTTTCATGAACCACAGCTAGAGTCATTGCATGTGTGTTCTTCTCACAAACAACATATCACCAGTGTCATTGCATGTGTGTTCTTTCCATGAACCACACATGGATCCACCAGTGTCATTGCATGTGTGTTATTCTCACAAACCACACATGGATCCACCGGAGTCATTGCATGTGTATTATTCTCACAAACCACATATCACTAGTGTCATTGCATGTGTGTTCTTCCCACAGACCACACATGGATCCACCAGTGTCATTGCATGTGTGTTCGTCCCATGAACCATACATGGATCTGTCAGTGTCATTGCATGTGTGTTATTCTCATAGACCACACATGGATCCACCAGTGTCATTGCATGTGTGTTCTTCCGATGAACCACACATGGATCCACCAGTGTCATTGCATGTCTGCTCTTTTCAAGAACCACAGCTAGAGTCATTGCATGTGTGTTCTTCTCACAAACAACATATCACTAGTGTCATTGCATGTGTGTTCTTTCCATGAACCACACATGGATCCACCAGTGTCATTGCATGTGTGTTATTGTCACAAAACACGTAAGGATCCACCGGTGTCATTGCATGTGTGTTCCTCTCATAGACCACACATGGATCCACCAGTGGCATCACAAGTCTTCTCTTTTCATGAACCACAGTTAGGGTCATGGCATGTCTGCTCTTTTCATGAACCACAACTAGAGCCATTGCATGTGTGTTCTTCCCACAAACCATATCATGAACCATGCCTAGTGTCATTGCATGTGTGTTCTTCTCATTAACCACACATGGATAAACCGGTGTCATTGCATGTCTGCTCTTTTAATGAACCACAGTTATAGTCATTGCATGTGTGTTCTTCTCACAGAAAACATATCACCAGTGTCATTGCATGTGTGTTCTTCCCACAGACCACACATGGATCCACCACTGTCATTGCATGTGTGTTCTTCCCATGAACCACACATGGATCCACCAGTGTCATTGCATGTCTGCTCTTTTCATGAACCACAGCTAGAGTCATTGCATGTGTGTTCTTCTCACAAACAACATATCACCAATGTCATTGCATTTCTTTTCTTTTCATGAACCACACATGGGTCCACCAGTGTCATTGCAGGTGTGTTATTTTCACAAACCGCGTAAGGATCCACCGGTGTCATTGCATGTGTGTTCCTCTCCTAGACCACACATGGATCCACCGGTGGCATCGCATGTCTGCTCTTTTCATGAACCACAGTTAGAGTCATCGCATGTCTGCTCTTTTCATGAAACACAGCTAGAGTCATTACATGTGTGTTCTTCTCACAAACAACATATCACCAGTGTCATTGCATGTGTGTTCTTTCCATGAACCACACATGGATCCACCAGTGTCATTGCATGTGTGTTATTCTCACAAACCACGTAAGGATCCACCGGTGTCATTGCATGTGTGTTCCTCTCATAGACCACATATGGATCCACCGGTGGCATCACATATCTCCTCTTTTCATGAACCACAGTTAGAGTCATCGCATGTCTACTCTTTTCACAGAGCACATATGGATCCACCAGTGTCATTGCATGTGTGTTATTCTCACAAACAACGTAAGGATCCACCGGTGTCATTGCATGTGTGTTCCTCTCATAGACCACACATGGATCCACCGGTGGCATCACATGTCTGCTCTTTTCATGAACCACAGTTAGAGTCATCGCATGTCTGCCCTTTTCATGAACCACAGCTAGAGTCATTGCATGTGTGTTCTTCCCACAAACCATATCATGAACCACACCTAGTGTCGTTGCACGTGGGTTCTTCTAATTAACCACACATGGATCAACCGGTGTCAATGCATGTCTGCTCTTTTCATGAACCACAACTAGAGTCATTGCATGTGTGTTCTTCTCACAAACAACATATCACCAGTGTCATTGCATGTGTGTTCTTTCCATGAACCACACATGGATCCACCAGTGTCATTGCATGTGTGTTATTCTCACAAACCACACATGGATCCACCGGAGTCATTGCATGTGTATTCTTCTCACAGACCACATATGAGATATGTCATTGCATGTGTGTTCTTCCCACAGACCACACATGGATCCACCAGTGTCATTGCATGTGTGTTCGTCCCATGAACCACACATGGATCCGTCAGTGTCATTGCATGTGTGTTATTCTCATAGACCACACATGGATCCACCAGTGTCATTGCATGTGTGTTCTTCCCATGAACCACACATGGATCCACTAGTGTTATTGCATGTCTGCTCTTTTCATGAACCACAGCTAGAGTCATTGCATGTGTGTTCTTCTCACAAACAACATATCACTAGTGTCATTGCATGTGTGTTCTTTCCATGAACCACACATGGATCCACCAGTGTCATTGCATGTGTGTTATTCTCACAAAACACGTAAGGATCCACCGGTGTCATTGCATGTGTGTTCCTCTCATAGACCACACATGGATCCACCAGTGGCATCACATGTCTTCTCTTTTCATGAACCACAGTTAGGGTCATCGCATGTCTGCTCTTTTCATGAACCACAACTAGAGTCATTGCATGTGTGTTCTTCCCACAAACCATATCATGAACCATGCCTAGTGTCATTGCATGTGTGTTCTTCTCATTAACCACACATGGATAAACCGGTGTCATTGCATGTCTGCTCTTTTAATGAACCACAGCTATAGTCATTGCATGTGTGTTCTTCTCACAGACAACATATCACCAGTGTCATTGCATGTGTGTTCTTCCCACAGACCACACATGGATCCACCACTGTCATTGCATGTGTGTTCTTCCCATGAACCACACATGGATCCACCAGTGTCATTGCATGTCTGCTCTTTTCATGAACCACAGCTAGAGTCATTGCATGTGTGTTCTTCTCACAAACAACATATCACCAATGTCATTGCATTTCTTTTCTTTTCATGAACCACACATGGGTCCACCAGTGTCATTGCAGGTGTGTTATTTTCACAAACCGCGTAAGGATCCACCGGTGTCATTGCATGTGTGTTCCTCTCATAGACCACACATGGATCCACCGGTGGCATCGCATGTCAGCTCTTTTCATGAACTACGCTAGAGTCATCGCATGTCTGCTCTTTTCATGAAACACAGCTAGAGTCATTACATGTGTGTTCTTCTCACAAACAACATATCACCAGTGTCATTGCATGTGTGTTCTTTCCATGAACCACACATGGATCCACCAGTGTCATTGCATGTGTGTTATTCTCACAAACCACGTAAGGATCCACCGGTGTCATTGCATGTGTGTTCCTCTCATAGACCACATATGGATCCACCGGTGGCATCACATATCTCCTCTTTTCATGAACCACAGTTAGAGTCATCGCATGTCTACTCTTTTCACAGAGCACATATGGATCCACCAGTGTCATTGCATGTGTGTTATTCTCACAAACAACGTAAGGATCCACCGGTGTCATTGCATGTGTGTTCCTCTCATAGACCACACATGGATCCACCGGTGGCATCACATGTCTGCTCTTTTCATAAACCACAGTTAGAGTCATCGCATGTCTGCTCTTTTCATGAACCACAGCTAGAGTCATTGCATGTGTGTTCTTCCCACAAACCATATCATGAACCACACCTAGTGTCATTGCACGTGTGTTCTTCTCATTAACCACACATGGATCAACCGGTGTCATTGCATGTCTGCTCTTTTCATGAACCACATCTAGAGTCATTGCATGTGTGTTCTTCTCACAAACAACATATCACAAGTGTCATTGCATGTGTGTTCTTTGCATGAACCACACATGGATCCACCAGTGTCATTGCATGTGTGTTATTCTCACAAACCACACATGGATCCACCGGAGTAATTGCATGTGTATTCTTCTCACAGACCACATATCAGCAGTGTCATTGCATGTGTGTTCTTCCCACAGACCACACATGGATCCACCAGTGTCATTGCATGTGTGTTCGTCCCATGAACCACACATCGATCCGTCAGTGTCATTGCATGTGTGTTATTCTCATAGACCACACATGGATCCACCAGTGTCATTGCATGTGTGTTCTTCCCATGAACCACACATGGATCCACCAGTGTCATTGCATGTCTGCTCTTTTCATGAACCACAGCTAGAGTCATTGCATGTGTGTTCTTCTCACAAACAACATATCACTAGTGTCATTGCATGTGTGTTCTTTCCATGAACCACACATGGATCCACCAGTGTCATTGCATGTGTGTTATTCTCACAAAACATGTAAAGATCCACCGGTGTCATTGCATGTGTTCCTCTCATAGACCACATGGATCCACCAGTGGCATCACATGTCTTCTCTTTTCATGAACCACAGTTAGGGTCATCGCATGTCAGCTCTTTTCATGAACCACAACTAGAGTCATTGCATGTGTGTTCTTCCCACAAAACATATCATGAACCATGCCTAGTGTCATTGCTTGTGTGTTCTTCTCATTAACCACACATGGATCCACCGGTGTCATTGCATGTCCGCTTCTTTTAATGAACCACAACTATAGTCATTGCATGTGTGTTCTTCTCACAGACAACATATCACCATTGTAATTGCATGTGTGTTCTTCCCACAGACCACGCATGGATCCACCAGTGTCATTGCATGTGTGTTCTTCCCATGAACCACACATGGATCCACCAAGGTCATTGCATGTCTGCTCTTTTCATGAACCATAGCTAGAGTCATTGTATGTGTGTTCTTCACACAAACAACATATCACCAATGTCATTGAATGTCTGCTCTTTTCATGAACCACACATGGGTCCACCAGTGTCATTGCAGGTGTGTTATTTTCACAAACCACGTAAGGATCCACCGGTGTCATTGCATGTTTGTTCCTCTCATAGACCACAAATGGATCCACAGTGGCATCGCATGCTCTTTTCATGAACCACAGTTAGAGTCATCGCATGTCTGCTCTTTTCATGAACCACAGCTAGAGTCATTACATGTGTGTTCTTCTCACAAACAACATATCACCAGTGTCATTGCATGTGTGTTCTTTCCATGAACCACACATGGATCCACCAGTGTCATTGCATGTGTGTTATTCTCACAAACCACGTAAGGATCCACGGTGTCATTGCATGTGTGTTCCTCTCATAGACCACATATGGATCCACCGGTGGCATCACATGTCTGCTCTTTTCATGAACCACAGTTAGAGTCATCGCATGTCTACTCTTTTCATGAACCACAGCTAGAGTCATTGCATGTGTGTTCTTCCCACAAACCATATCATGAACCACCCAGTGTCATTGCATGTGTGTTCTTCTCATTAACCACACATGGATCAACCGGTGTCATTGCATGTCTGCTCTTTTCATGAACCACAGCTAGAGTCATTGCATGCGTGTTCTTATCACAAACAACATATCACCAGTGTCATTGCATGTGTGTTCTTTCCATGAACCACACATGGATCCACAGGTCATTGCATGTGTGTTATTCTCACAAACCACACATGGATCCACCGGAGTCATTGCATGTGTATTCTTCTCATAGACCACATATCACCAGTGTCATTGCATGTGTGTTCTTCCCACAGACCACACATGGATCCACCAGTGTCATTGCATGTTTGTTCTTCCCATGAACCACACATGGATCCACCAGTGTCATTGCATGTCTGCGCTTTTCATGAACCACAGCTAGAGTCATTGCATGTGTGTTCTTCTCACAAACAACATATCACCATAGTCATTGCATGTGTGTTCTTTCCATGAACCACACATGGATCCACCAGTGTCGTTGCATGTGTGTTATTCTCACAAACCACATAAGGATCCACCGGTGTCATTGCATGTGTGTTCCTCTCATAGACCACACATGGATCCACCGGTGGCATCGCATGTCTGCTCTTTTCATGATCCATAGTTAGAGTCATCGCATGTCTGCTCTTTTCATGAACCACGGCTAGAGTCATTGCATGTGTGTTCTTCCCACAAACCATATCATGAACCACACCCAGTGTCATTTCATGTGTGTTCTTCTCATTAACCACAAATGGATCCACCGGTATCATTGCATGTCTGCTCTTTTAATGAACCACAGCTAGAGTCATTGCATGTGTGTTCTTCTCAAAGACAACATATCACCAGTGTTATTGCATGCGTGTTCTTCCCACAGACCACACATGGATCCACCAGTGTCATTGCATGTGTGTTCTTCCCATGAATCACACATGGATCCACCAGTGTCATTGCATGTCTGCTCTTTTCATGAACCACAGCTAGAGTCATTGCATGTGTGTTCTTCTCACAAACAACATATCACCAATGTCATTGCATGTCTGCTCTTTTCATGAACCACACATGGATCCACTAGTGTCATTGCAGGTGTGTTATTCTCACAAACCACGTAAGGATCCACCGGTGTCATTGCATGTGTGTTCCTCTCATAGACCAGACATGGATCCACCGGTGGCATCGCATGTCTGCTCTTTTCATGATCCACAGTTAGAGTCATCGCATGTCTGCTCTTTTCATGAACCACGGCTAGAGTCATTGCATGTGTGTTCTTCCCACAAACCACGTAAGGATCCACCGGTGTCATTGCATGTGTGTTCCTCTCATAGACCACATATGGATCCACCGGTGGCATCACATATCTCCTCTTTTCATGAACCACAGTTAGAGTCATCGCATGTCTACTCTTTTCACAGAGCACATATGGATCCACCAGTGTCATTGCATGTGTGTTATTCTCACAAACAACGTAAGGATCCACCGGTGTCATTGCATGTGTGTTCCTCTCATAGACCACACATGGATCCACCGGTGGCATCACATGTCTGCTCTTTTCATGAACCACAGTTAGAGTCATCGCATGTCTGCTCTTTTCATGAACCACAGCTAGAGTCATTGCATGTGTGTTCTTCCCACAAACCATATCATGAACCACACCTAGTGTCATTGCACGTGTGTTCTTCTCATTAACCACACATGGATCAACCGGTGTCATTGCATGTCTGCTCTTTTCATGAACCACATCTAGAGTCATTGCATGTGTGTTCTTCTCACAAACAACATATCACAAGTGTCATTGCATGTGTGTTCTTTGCATGAACCACACATGGATCCACCAGTGTCATTGCATGTGTGTTATTCTCACAAACCACACATGGATCCACCGGAGTAATTGCATGTGTATTCTTCTCACAGACCACATATCAGCAGTGTCATTGCATGTGTGTTCTTCCCACAGACCACACATGGATCCACCAGTGTCATTGCATGTGTGTTCATCCCATGAACCACACATCGATCCGTCAGTGTCATTGCATGTGTGTTATTCTCATAGACCACACATGGATCCACCAGTGTCATTGCATGTGTGTTCTTCCCATGAACCACACATGGATCCACCAGTGTCATTGCATGTCTGCTCTTTTCATGAACCACAGCTAGAGTCATTGCATGTGTGTTCTTCTCACAAACAACATATCACTAGTGTCATTGCATGTGTGTTCTTTCCATGAACCACACATGGATCCACCAGTGTCATTGCATGTGTGTTATTCTCACAAAACATGTAAAGATCCACCGGTGTCATTGCATGTGTGTTCCTCTCATAGACCACACATGGATCCACCAGTGGCATCACATGTCTTCTCTTTTCATGAACCACAGTTAGGGTCATCGCATGTCAGCTCTTTTCATGAACCACAACTAGAGTCATTGCATGTGTGTTCTTCCCACAAAACATATCATGAACCATGCCTAGTGTCATTGCTTGTGTGTTCTTCTCATTAACCACACATGGATCCACCGGTGTCATTGCATGTCTGCTCTTTTAATGAACCACAACTATAGTCATTGCATGTGTGTTCTTCTCACAGACAACATATCACCATTGTAATTGCATGTGTGTTCTTCCCACAGACCACGCATGGATCCACCAGTGTCATTGCATGTGTGTTCTTCCCATGAACCACACATGGATCCACCAGTGTCATTGCATGTCTGCTCTTTTCATGAACCATAGCTAGAGTCATTGTATGTGTGTTCTTCACACAAACAACATATCACCAATGTCATTGAATGTCTGCTCTTTTCATGAACCACACATGGGTCCACCAGTGTCATTGCAGGTGTGTTATTTTCACAAACCACGTAAGGATCCACCGGTGTCATTGCATGTTTGTTCCTCTCATAGACCACAAATGGATCCACAGGTGGCATCGCATGTCTGCTCTTTTCATGAACCACAGTTAGAGTCATCGCATGTCTGCTCTTTTCATGAACCACAGCTAGAGTCATTACATGTGTGTTCTTCTCACAAACAACATATCACCAGTGTCATTGCATGTGTGTTCTTTCCATGAACCACACATGGATCCACCAGTGTCATTGCATGTGTGTTATTCTCACAAACCACGTAAGGATCCACGGTGTCATTGCATGTGTGTTCCTCTCATAGACCACATATGGATCCACCGGTGGCATCACATGTCTGCTCTTTTCATGAACCACAGTTAGAGTCATCGCATGTCTACTCTTTTCATGAACCACAGCTAGAGTCATTGCATGTGTGTTCTTCCCACAAACCATATCATGAACCACCCAGTGTCATTGCATGTGTGTTCTTCTCATTAACCACACATGGATCAACCGGTGTCATTGCATGTCTGCTCTTTTCATGAACCACAACTAGAGTCATTGCATGCGTGTTCTTATCACAAACAACATATCACCAGTGTCATTGCATGTGTGTTCTTTCCATGAACCACACATGGATCCACCAGTGTCATTGCATGTGTGTTATTCTCACAAACCACACATGGATCCACCGGAGTCATTGCATGTGTATTCTTCTCATAGACCACATATCACCAGTGTCATTGCATGTGTGTTCTTCCCACAGACCACACATGGATCCACCAGTGTCATTGCATGTTTGTTCTTCCCATGAACCACACATGGATCCACCAGTGTCATTGCATGTCTGCGCTTTTCATGAACCACAGCTAGAGTCATTGCATGTGTGTTCTTCTCACAAACAACATATCACCATAGTCATTGCATGTGTGTTCTTTCCATGAACCACACATGGATCCACCAGTGTCGTTGCATGTGTGTTATTCTCACAAACCACATAAGGATCCACCGGTGTCATTGCATGTGTGTTCCTCTCATAGACCACACATGGATCCACCGGTGGCATCGCATGTCTGCTCTTTTCATGATCCATAGTTAGAGTCATCGCATGTCTGCTCTTTTCATGAACCACGGCTAGAGTCATTGCATGTGTGTTCTTCCCACAAACCATATCATGAACCACACCCAGTGTCATTTCATGTGTGTTCTTCTCATTAACCACAAATGGATCCACCGGTATCATTGCATGTCTGCTCTTTTAATGAACCACAGCTAGAGTCATTGCATGTGTGTTCTTCTCAAAGACAACATATCACCAGTGTTATTGCATGCGTGTTCTTCCCACAGACCACACATGGATCCACCAGTGTCATTGCATGTGTGTTCTTCCCATGAATCACACATGGATCCACCAGTGTCATTGCATGTCTGCTCTTTTCATGAACCACAGCTAGAGTCATTGCATGTGTGTTCTTCTCACAAACAACATATCACCAATGTCATTGCATGTCTGCTCTTTTCATGAACCACACATGGATCCACTAGTGTCATTGCAGGTGTGTTATTCTCACAAACCACGTAAGGATCCACCGGTGTCATTGCATGTGTGTTCCTCTCATAGACCAGACATGGATCCACCGGTGGCATCGCATGTCTGCTCTTTTCATGATCCACAGTTAGAGTCATCGCATGTCTACTCTTTTCATGAACCACGGCTAGAGTCATTGCATGTGTGTTCTTCCCACAAACCATATCATGAACCACACCCAGTCTCATTGCATGTGTGTTCTTCTCATTAACCACAAATGGATCCACCGGTGTCATTGCATGTCTGCTCTTTTCATGAACCACAACTAGAGTCATTGCATGTGTGTTCTTCTCACAAAGAACATATCACCATAGTCATTGCATGTGTGTTCTTTCCATGAACCACACATGGATCCACCAGTGTCATTGCATGTGTGTTATTCTCACAAACCACGTAAGGATCCACCGGTGTCATTGCATGTGTGTTCCTCTCATAGACCACACATGGATCCACCGGTGGCATCGCATGTCTGCTCTTTTCATGATCCACAGTTAGAGTCATCGCATGTTTGCTCTTTTCATGAACCACGGCTAGAGTCATTGCATGTGTGTTCTTCCCACAAACCATATCAAGAACCACACCCAGTGTCATTGCATGTGTGTTCTTCTCATTAACCGCAAATGGATCCACCAGTGTCATTGCATGTCTGCTCTTTTAATGAACCACAGCTAGAGTCCTTGCATGTGTGTTCTTCTCAAAGACAACATATCACCAGTGTCATTGCATGTGTGTTCTTCCCACAGACCACACATGGATCCACCAGTGTCATTGCATGTGTGTTCTTCCCATGAATCACACATGGATCCACCAGTGTCATTGCATGTCTGCTCTTTTCATGAACCACAGCTAGAGTCATTGCATGTGTGTTCTTCTCACAAACAACATATCACCAATGTCATTGCATGTCTGCTCTTTTCATGAACCACACATGGATCCACCAGTGTCATTGCAGGTGTGTTATTCTCACAAACCACATAAGGATCCACCGGTGTCATTGCATGTGTGTTCCTCTCATAGACCACACATGGATCCACCGATGGCATCACATGTCTGCTCTTTTCATGTACCACAGTTAGAGTCATCGCATGTCTGCTCTTTTCATGAACCACAACTAGAGTCATTGCATGTGTGTTCTTCCCACAAACCATATCATGAACTACACCTAGTGTCATTGCATGTGTGTTCTTCTCATTAACCACACATGAATCCACCGGTGTCATTGCATGTCTGCTCTTTTCATGAACCACAACTAGAGTCATTGCATGTGTGTTATTCTCACAGACCACATATCCCCGGTGTCATTGCATGTGTGTTCTTCCCACAGACCACACATGGATCCACCAGTGTCATTGCATGTGTGTTCGTCCCATGAACCACACATGGATCCATCAGTGTCATTGCATGTGTGTTATTCTCACAGACCACACATGGATCCACCAGTGTCATTGCATGTGTGTTCTTCCCACGAACCACACATGGATCCACTAGTGTCATTGCATGTCTGCTCTTTTCATGAACCACAACTAGAGTCATTGCATGTGTGTTCTTCTCACAAACAACATATCACTAGTGTCATTGTATGTGTGTTCTTTCCATGAACCACACAAGGATCCACCAGTGTCATTGCATGTGTGTTATTTACACAAAACACGTAAGGATCCACCGGTGTCATTGCATGTGTGTTCCTCTCATATACCACACATGGATCCACTAGTGGCATCACATGTCTTCTCTTTTCATGAACCACAGTTAGGGTCATCGCATGTCTTCTCTTTTCATGAACCACAACTAGAGTCATTGCATGTGTGTTCTTCCCACAAACCATATCATGAACCACGCCTAGTGTCATTGCATGTGTGTTCTTCTCATTAACCACACATGGATCCACCGGTGTCATTGCATGTCTTGTCTTTTCATGAACCACAGCTAGAGTCATTGCAGGTGTGTTCTTCTCACAGACCACATATCACCAGTGTCATTGCATGTGTGTTCTTTCCACAGCCCACACATGGATCCACTAGTGTCATTGCATGTGTGTTCTCCCCATGAACCACACATGGATCCACTAGTGTCATTGCATGTCTGCTCTTTTCATGAACCACAGCTAGAGTTATTACATGTGTGTTCTTCTCACAAACAACATATCACCAGTGTCATTGCATGTGTGTTCTTTCCATGAACCACACATGGATCCACCAGTGTCATTACATGTGTGTTCTTCTCACAAACAACATATCACCAGTGTCATTGCATGTATGTTATTCTAACAAACCACGTAAGGATCCACCGGTGTCATTGCATGTGTGTTCCTCTCATAGACCACACATGGATCCAACGGTGGCATCACATGTCTGCTCTTTTCATGAACCACGGTTAGAGTCATCGCATGTCTGCTCTTTTCACAAAGCACATATGGATCCACCAGTGTGATTGCATGTGTGTTATTCTCACAAACCACGCAAGGATCCACCGGTGTCATTGCATGTGTGTTCCTCTCATAGACCACGCATGGATCCACCGGTGGCATCGCATGTCTGCTATTTTTATGAACCACACTTAGAGTCATCGCATGTCTGCTCTTTTCATGAACCATAGCTAGAGTCATTGCATGTGTGTTCTTCCCACAAACCATATCATGAACCACCCTATGTCATTGTATGTGTGTTCTTCTCATTAACCACACATGGATCCACCGGTGTCATTGCATGTCCGCTCTTTTCATGAACCACAACTAGAGTCATTGCATGTGTGTTCTTCTCACAAACAACATATCACCAGTGTCATTGCATGTGTGTTCTTTCCATGAACCTCACATGGATCCACCAGTGTCATTGCATGTGTGTTAATCTCATAAACCACACATGGATCCACCGGTGTCATTGCATGTGTGTTCTTCCCATGAACCACACATGGGTCCACCAAAGGTCATTGCATGTCCGCTTTTCATGAATCACAACTAGAGTCATTGCATGTGTGTTCTTTTCACAGACCACATATGGATCCACCAGTGTCATTGCATCTGTGTTATTCTCACAAACCACGTAAGGATCCACCGGTGTCATTGCATGTGTGTTCCTCTCATAGACCACACATGGATCCACCGGTGGCATCGCATGTCTGCTCTTTTCATGAACCACAGTTAGAGTCATCGCATGTTTACTCTTTTCATGAACCACAGCTAGAGTCATTGCATGTGTGTTCTACCCACAAACAATATCATGAACCACACCCAGTGTCATTGCATGTGTGTTCTTCTCATTAACCACACATGGATCCACCGGTGTCAATTGCATGTCTGCTCTTTTCATGAACCACAGCTAGAGTCATTGCATGTGTGTTATTCTCACAGACCACATATCACCAGTCTCATTGCATGTGTGTTCTTCCCACAGAACACACATGGATCCACCAGTGTCATTGCATGTGTGTTCTTCCCATGAACCACACATGGATCCACCAGTGTCATTGCATGTCTGCTCTTTTCGTGAACCACAGCTAGAGTCCTTGCATGTGTGTTCTTCTCACAAACAACATATCACCAGTGTCATTGCATGTGTGTTCTTTTCACAGACCACATATGGATCCACCAGTGTCATTGCATGTGTGTTATTCTCACAAACCACGTAAGGATCCATCGATGTCATTGCATGTGTGTTCCTCTCATAGACCACATGGATCCACCGTGGCATCACATGTACGCTCTTTTCACGAACCACAGTTAGAGTCATCGCATGTCCGCTCTTTTTCATGACCCACAACTAGAGTCATTGCATGTGTTCTTCCCATAAACCATATCATGAACCACACCGAGTGTCATTGCATGTGTGTTCTTCTCATTAACCACACATGGATCCACCGGTGTCATTGCATGTCTGCTCTTCTCATTAACCATAGCTAGAGTCATAGCATGTGTGTTCTTCTCACAAACAACATATCACCAGTGTCATTGCATGTGTGTTCTTTCCATGATCCACACATGGATCCACCAGTGCCATTGCATGTGTGTTATTCTCACAAACCACGTAAGGATCCACCAGTGTCATTGCATGTGTGTTCCTCTCATAGACCACACATGGATCCACTAGTGTCATGGCATGTCTACTATTTTCATGACCTACAGTTAGAGTCATTGCATGTCTGCTCTTTTCATGAACCACATATCACCAGTGTCATTGCATGTGTGTTCTTCCCACAGACCACACATGGATACACCAGTGTCTTTGGATGTGTGTTCTTCCCATGAACCACACATGGATCCAGCAGTGTCATTGCATGTGTGTTATTCTCACAAACCACGTAAGGATCCACCGGTGTAATTGCATGTGTGTTCCTCTCATATACCACACATGGATCCACCGTGGCATCACATCTTGCTCTTTTCATGAACCACAGTTAGAGTCATCGCATGTCCGCTTCTTCTCATGAACCATGCCTAGAGTCATTGCATGGGTGTTCTTCTCAAACCATATCATGAACCACACCTGTGTCATTGCATGTGTGTTCTTCTCATTAACCACACATGGATCCACCGGTGTCATTGCATGTGTGTTCTTCCCATGAACCACAGCTAGAGTCATTGCATGTGTGTTCTTCTCACAAACAACATATCACCAGAGTCATTGCATGTGTGTTCTTCCCACAGACCACACATGGATACACCAGTGTCATTGCATGTGTGTTCTTCCCATGAACCACACATGGATCCACCAGTGTCATTGCATGTGTGTTCTTACCATGAACCACACATGGATCCACCAGTGTCATTGCGTGTGTGTTATTCTCACAGACCACACATGGATTCACCAGTGTCATTGCATGTGTGTTCTTCCCATGAACCACACATGGATCCACCAGTGTCATTGCATGTCTCACTTTTCATGAACCACAGCTAGAGTCATTGCTTGTGTGTTCTTCTCACAAACAACATATCACCAGTGTCATTGCATGTGTGTTCTTTCCATGAACTACACATGCATCCACCAGTGTGATTGCATGTGTGTTATTCTCACAAACCACGTAAGGATCCACCAAAGGTCATTGCATGTGTGTTCTCTCATAGACCACAGATGGATCCACCGGTGTCATTGCATGTCTACTATTTTCATGAACTAGCTAGAGTCATTGCATGTCCGCTTTTCAAGAACCACATATCACAGTGTCATTGCATGTGCGTTCTTCCCATTGCACCACACATGGATCCACCAAAGGTCATTGCATGTGTGTTCTTCCCATGAACCACATGGATCCACCAAAGGTCATTGCATGTGTGTTATTCTCACAAACCACATAAGGATCCACCGTGTAATTGCATGTGTGTATTTCATAGACCACACATGGATCCACGTGGCATCACATGTCTGGTCTTTCATGAACCACGCTCGAGTCATCGCATGTCCCGCTCTTCTCATGAACCGCAGCTAGAGTCATTGCATGTGTGTTCTTCTCACAAACCATATCATGAACCACACCCAGTGTCATTGCATGTGTGTTCTTCTCATTAACCACACATGGATCCACCGGTGTCATTGCATGTGTGTTCTTCCCATGAACCACAGCTAGAATCATTGCATGTGTGTTCTTCTCACAAACCACATATCACCAGAGTCATTGCATGTGTTCTTCCCACAGACTACACATGGATACACCAAAGGTCATTGCATGTGTGTTCTTCCCATGATCCACACATGGATCCACCAAAGGTCATTGCATGTGTGTGTTATTCTCACAGACCACACATGGATCCACCAGTGTAATTGCATGTGTGTTCTTCCCATGAACTAAACATGGATCCACCAGTGTCATTGCATGTCTGCTCTTTTCATGAACCACAGCTAGAGTCATTGGATGTGTGTTCTTCTCACAAACAACATATCACCAGTGTCATTGCATGTGTGTTCTTCTCATTAACCACACATGGATCCACCGGTGTCATTGCATGTCTTGTCTTTTCATGAACCATGCCTAGAGTCATTGCAGTGTGTTCTTCTCACGCACTACATATCACTCAAAGGTCATTGCATGTGTGTTCTTTCCCACAGCCCACATGGATCCACTAGTGTCATTGCATGTGTGTTCTCCCATGAACCACACATGGATCCACTAGTGTCATTGCATGTCCGCTTCTTTCATGAACCACACTAGAGTTATTACATGTGTGTTCTTCTCACAAACAACATATCACCAGTGTCATTGCATGTGTGTTCTTTCCATGAACCACACATGGATCCACCAGTGTCATTACATGTGTGTTCTTCTCACAAACAACATATCACCAGTGTCATTGCATGTATGTTATTCTAACAAACCACGTAAGGATCCACCGGTGTCATTGCATGTGTGTTCCTCTCATAGACCACACATGGATCCAACGGTGGCATCACATGTCTGCTCTTTTCATGAACCACGGTTAGAGTCATCGCATGTCTGCTCTTTTCACAAAGCACATATGGATCCACCAGTGTGATTGCATGTGTGTTATTCTCACAAACCACGCAAGGATCCACCGGTGTCATTGCATGTGTGTTCCTCTCATAGACCACGCATGGATCCACCGGTGGCATCGCATGTCTGCTATTTTTATGAACCACACTTAGAGTCATCGCATGTCTGCTCTTTTCATGAACCATAGCTAGAGTCATTGCATGTGTGTTCTTCCCACAAACCATATCATGAACCACACCCTATGTCATTGTATGTGTGTTCTTCTCATTAACCACACATGGATCCACCGGTGTCATTGCATGTCCGCTCTTTTCATGAACCACAACTAGAGTCATTGCATGTGTGTTCTTCTCACAAACAACATATCACTAGTGTCATTGCATGTCTGTTCTTTCCATGAACCTCACATGGATCCACCAGTGTCATTGCATGTGTGTTAATCTCATAAACCACACATGGATCCACCGGTGTCATTGCATGTGTGTTCTTCCCATGAACCACACATGGGTCCACCAAGGTCATTGCATGTCCGCTCTTTTCATGAATCACAACTAGAGTCATTGCATGTGTGTTCTTTTCACAGACTACATATGGATCCACCAAAGGTCATTGCATGTGTTATTCTCACAAACCACGTAAGGATCCACTGTGTCATTGCATGTGTGTTCTCTCATAGACCACACATGGATCCACCTGGCATCGCATGTCCGCTTCTTTTCATGAACCATGCTTAGAGTCATCGCATGTATTCTCTTTTCATGAACCACAGCTAGAGTCATTGCATGTGTGTTCTACCCACAAACAATATCATGAACCACACCCAGTGTCATTGCATGTGTGTTCTTCTCATTAACCACACATGGATCCACCGGTGTCAATTGCATGTCCGCTCTTTTCATGAACCACAGCTAGAGTCATTGCATGTGTGTTATTCTCACAGACTACATATCACCCTCATTGCATGTGTGTTCTTCTTCCCACAACACACATGGATCCACAGTGTCATTGCATGTGTGTTCTTCCCATGAACCACACATGGATCCACCAAAGGTCATTGCATGTCCGCTCTTTTCGTGAACCATGCCTAGAGTCCTTGCATGTGTGTTCTTCTCACAACAAACATATCACCAAAGGTCATTGCATGTGTGTTCTTTTCATGACTACATATGGATCCACCAGTGTCATTGCATGTGTGTTATTCTCACAAACCACGTAAGGATCCATCGATGTCATTGCATGTGTGTTCTCTCATGACTACACATGGATCCACCGTGGCATCACATGTCGCTTCTTTTCACGAACCACGCTTAGAGTCATCGATGTCCGCTCTTTTCATGACCCACCACTAGAGTCATTGCATGTGTGTTCTTCCCATAAACCATATCATGAACCACACCGAGTGTCATTGCATGTGTGTTCTTCTCATTAACCACACATGGATCCACCGGCACATTGCATGTCCGCTTCTTCTCATTAACCATAGCTAGAGTCATAGCATGTGTGTTCTTCTCACAAACAACATATCACCAAGTCATTGCATGTGTGTTCTTTCCATGATCCACACATGGATCCACCAAAGGCATTGCATGTGTGTTATTCTCACAACCACAGGATCCACCAGTTGTCATTGCATGTGTGTTCTCTCATAGACCACACATGGATCCACTAGTGTCATGGCATGTCTACTATTTTCATGACCCACAGCTAGAGTCATTGCATGTCTCTCTTTTCATGAACCACATATCACCAAATGTCATTGCATGTGTGTTCTTCCCATGCACCACACATGGATACACCAGTTGTCTTTGGATGTGTGTTCTTCCCATGAACCACACATGGATCCAAAGAAGGTCATTGCATGTGTGTTATTCTCACAAACCACGTAAGGATCCACTGTAATTGCATGTGTGTTCCCTCATAGACCACACATGGATCCACCGGTGGCATCACATGTCCGCTTCTTTTCATGAACCATGCTAGAGTCATCGCATGTCCGCTTCTTCTCATGAACCACAGCTAGAGTCATTGCATGGGTGTTCTTCTCACAAACCATATCATGAACCACACCCAGGTCATTGCATGTGTGTTCTTCTCATTAACCACACATGGATCCACCGGTGTCATTGCATGTGTGTTCTTCCCATGAACCATAGCTAGAGTCATTGCATGTGTGTTCTTCTCACAAACAACATATCACCAGAGTCATTGCATGTTTGTTCTTCCCACAGACAACACATGGATAAACAAGTGTCATTGCATGAGTGTTCTTCCCATGAACCACACATGGATCCACCAGTGTCATTGCATGTATGTTCTTCCCATGAACCACACATGGATCCACCAGGTCATTAAGTGTGTTATTCTCACAGACCACATGGATTCACCAGGTCATTGCATGTGTGTTCTTCCCATGAACCACACATGGATCCACCGTTGTCATTGCATGTCTGCATTTTTCATGAACCACAGCTAGAGTCATTGCTTGTGTGTTCTTCTCACACACAACATATCACCAGTGTCATTGCATGTGTGTTCTTTCCATGAACTACACATGCATCCACCAAGGATTGCATGTGTTATTCTCACAAACCACGTAAGGATCCACCAGTTGTCATTGCATGTGTGTTCCTCTCATAGACCACAGATGGATCCACCGGTGTCATTGCATGTCTACTATTTTCATGAACTACAGTTAGAGTCATTGCATGTCTGCTCTTTTCAAGAACCACATATCACCAGTGTCATTGCATGTGCGTTCTTCCCACAGACCACATGGATCCACCAAAGGTCATTGCATGTGTGTTCTTCCCATGAACCAGACATGGATCCACAAGTGTCATTTAATGTGTGTTATTCTCACAAACCACATAAGGATCCACCGTGTAATTGCATGTGTGTTACTCTCATAGACCACACATGGATCCACCGTGGCATCACATGTCTTGCCTTTTCATGAACCACAGCTCGAAATATGCATGTCCGCTTCTTCTCATGAACCGCAGCTAGAGTCATTGCATGTGTGTTCTTCTCACAAACCATATCATGAACCACACCCAAAGGTCATTGCATGTGTGTTCTTCTCATTAACTACACATGGATCCACGGTGTCATTGCATGTGTGTTCTTCCCATGAACCACAGCTAGAATCATTGCATGTGTGTTCTTCTCACAAACCACATATCACCAGAGTCATTGCATGTGTTCTTCCCACAGACCCCACATGGATACACCAGTGTCATTGCATTTGTGTTCTTCCCATGATCCACACATGGATCCACCAGGTCATTGCATGTGTGTTATTCTCACAGACCACACATGGATCCACCAAAGGTAATTGCATGTGTGTTCTTCCCATGAACTAAACATGGATCCACCAAAGGTCATTGCATGTCCGCTCTTTTCATGAACCACAGCTAGAGTCATTGGATGTGTGTTCTTCTCACAAACAACATATCACCAGTCTCATTGCATGTGTGTTCTTTCCAAGAACCACACATGGATCCACCAATGTCATTGCATGTGTGTTATTCTCACAAACCACGTAAGGATCCACCGGTGTGATTGCATGTGTGTTCCTTTCATAGACCACACATGGATCCACCAGTGTCATCGCATGTCTGCTCTTTTCATGAACCACAGTTAGGGTCATCGCATGTCTGATCTTTTCATGAACCACAACTAGAGTCATTGCATGTGTGATCTTCCCGTAAACCATATCATGAACCACGCTTAGTGTCATTGCATGTGTGTTCTTCTCATTAACCAGACATGGATCCACCGGTGTCATTGCATGTCTTCTCTTTTCATGAACCACAACTAGAGTCATTGCAGGTGTGTTCTTCTCACATACCACATATCACCAGTGTCATTGCATATGTGTTCTTCCCACAGACCACACATGGATCCACCAGGTCATTGGATGTGTGTTCTTCCCATGAACCACACATGGATCCACCAGGTCATTGCATGTCCTCTTTTCAGAACCATGCCTAGAGTCATTACATGTGTGTTCTTCTCACAAACAACATATCACCAGCAGTCATTGCATGCGTGTTCTTTCCATGAACCACACATGGATCCATCAGTGTCATTGCATGTGTGTTATTCCCACAAACCACGTAAGGATCCACCGGTGTCATTTCATGTGTGTTCCTCTCATAGACCACATATGGATCCACCAGTTGCATCACATGTCTGCTCTTTTCATGAACCATAGTTAGAGTCATTGCATGTCTGCTCTTTTCACAGAGCACATATGGATCCACCAAAGGTCACTGCATGTGTGTTATTCTCACAAACCACGTAGGATCCACCGGTGGCATCGCATGGATCCACTGGTGGCATCGCATGTCCGCTTCTTTTCATGAACCACGCTTAGAGTCATCGCATGTCTGCTATTTTCATGAACCACAGCTAGAGTCATTGCATGTGTGTTCTTCTCACAAACCATATCATGAACCATACCCAGTGTCATTGCATGTGTGCTCTTCTCATTAACCACACATGGATCCACCAGTGTCATTGAATGTTTGCTCTTTTCATGAACCACAACTAGAGTCATTGCATGTGTGTTCTTCTCACAAACAACATATCAC
Source organism: Avena insularis (assembly GCA_023614405.1). Taxonomy (NCBI): domain Eukaryota; kingdom Viridiplantae; phylum Streptophyta; class Magnoliopsida; order Poales; family Poaceae; genus Avena; species Avena insularis. Next base: position 282,305 of record JAJUPC010000420.1, read on the forward strand.
CAGTGTCATTGCATGTCTGCTCTTTTCATGAACCACACATGGATACACCATGTCAATTCATGTGTGTTCTTCCCATGAACCACACATGGATCCACCAGTGTCATTGCATGTGTGTTCTTCCCATGACCCACACATGGATCCACCAGTGTCATTGCATGTGTGTTATTCTCACAGACCACACATGGATCCACTAGTGTCATTGCATGTGTGTTCTTCCCATGAACCACACATGGATCCACCAGTGTCATTGCATGTGTGCTCTTTTCATGAACCACAGCTAGAGTCGCTGTATGTGTACTTCTCACAAACAACATATCACTAGTGTCATTGCATGTGTTCTTTCCATGAACCACATAGATCCACTAGTGTCATTGCATGTGTGTTATTCTCACAAACCACGAAGGATCCACTAGTGTCATTGCATGTTCCTCTCATAGACCACACATGGATCCACCCTAGCATCACATGTCCGCTCTTTTCATGAACCACAGCTAGAGTCATCGTGATGTCCGCCATTGCATGAACAACTAGAGTCATTGTATGTGTGTTCTTCCAACAAACCATATCATGAACCACGCCCAAAGGTCATTGCATGTGTTCTTCTCATTAACCACACATGGATCCACCAAAGGTTCATTGCATGTCCGCTTATTCATGAACCACAGCTAGAGTCATTGCATGTGTGTTCTTCTCACGCACTACATATCACCAAAGGTCATTGAATGTGTGTTCTTCCCACATACCACACATGTATCCACCAGTTGTCATTGCATGTGTGTTCTTCCCATGAACCACACATGGATCCACCAAAGGTCATTGCATGTGTGCTCTTTTCATGAACCATGCCTAGAGTCATTGCATGTGTGTTCTTCTCACAAACAACATATCACCAGGTCATTGCATCTGTTCTTTCCATGAACTACACATGGATCCACCAGTGTCATTACATGTGGGTTATTCTCACAAACCACGTAGGATCCACTGCAAATCATTGCATGTGTTCTCTCATAGACCACACATGGATCCACCAGGGCATCACATGTCTGCTTCTTTCATGAACCAGCTTAGAGTCATCGCATGTCCGCTTCTTTTCATGAACCACAACTAGAGTCATTGCATGTGTGTTCTTCCCACAAACCATATCATGAACAACACCCAGTGTCATTGCATGTGTGTTCTTCTCATTAACTACACATGGATCCACCGTGTCATTGCATGTCCGCTTTTCATGAACCACAGCTAGAGTCATTGCATGTGTGTTCTTCTATTGCACCACATATCACCAAAGGTCATTGCATGTGTGTTCTTCCCACATACCACACATGGATCCACCGGTGTCATTGCATGTGTGTTCTTCCCATGAACCACACATGGATCCACTAGTGTCATTGCATGTCTGCTCTTTTGATGAACCACAACTAGAGTCATTGCATATGTGTTCTTCTCACAAACAACATATCTACAGTGTCATTGCATGTGTGTTCTTTCCATGAACCACACATGGATCCACCAGTGTCATCGCATGTGTGTTCTTTCCATGAACCACACATGGATCCACCAGTGTCATTGCATGTGTGTTATTCTCACAAACCACACATGGATCCACCGGTGGCATCACATGTCTACTCTTTTCATGAACCTCAATTAGAGGCATCGCATGTCTGCTCTTTTCATGAACCACAACTGGAGTCATTGCATGTGTGTTCTTCCCACAAACCATATCATGAACCACACCCAGTGTCATTGCATGTGTGTTCATCTCATTAACCACACATAGATCCACCGGTGTCATTGCATGACTTCTCTTTTCATGAACCATAGCTAGAGTCATTGCATGTGTGTTCTTCTCAAACAACATATCACCAGGTCATTATGTGTGTGTTCTTTCCATGAACCACACATGGATCCACCTGTGTCATTGCATGTGTGTTATTCTCACAAACCACACATGGATCCACCGGTGTCATTGCATGTGTGTTCTTACCATGAACCACACATGGATCCACCAGTGTCATTGCATGTCTTCTCTTTTCATGAACCACACCTAGAGTCATTGCATGTGTGTTCTTTACGCAGACGACAGATGGAACCACCAGTCTCATTGAATGTGTGTTATTCTCACAAACCACGTAAGGATCCACCGGTGTCATTGCATGTGTGTTATTCTCACAAACCACATAAGGATCCATTGGTGTCATTGCATGTGTGTTATTCTCACAAACCACGTAAGGATCCACTAGTGTAATTGCATGTGTGTTCCTCTCATAGACCACACATGGATCCACCGGTGCCATCACATGTCTGCTCTTTTCTTGAACCATAGTTAGAGTCATCGCATGTCTGCTCTTTTCATGAACCACAGCTAGAGTCATTGCATGTGTGTTCTTCTCACAAACCATATCATGAACCACACCCAGTGTCATTGCATGTGTGTTCTTCTCATTAACCACACATGGATCCACCGGTGTCATTGCATGTCTTCTCTTTTCATTAACCACAGCTAGAGGCATTGCATGTGTGTTCCACTCACAAACGAAATATCACCAGTGTCATTGCATGTGTGTTCTTCCCATAGACCACACATGGATCCACCAGTGTCATTGCATGTGTGTTCTTCCCATGAACCACACATGGATCCACCAGTGTCATTGCATGTCTGCTCTTTTCATGAACCACAGCTAGAGTCATTGCATGTGTGTTCTTCTCACAAACAACATATCACCAGTGTCATTGCATGTGTGTTCTTTCCATGAACCACACATGGATCCACCAGTGTCATTGCATGTGTGTTATTCTCACAAACCCCGTAAGGATCCACCGGTGTCATTGCATGTGTGTTTCTCTCATAGACCACACATGGATCCACCGGTGGCATCACATGTCTGCTCTTTTCGTGAACCACAGTTAGAGTCATCGCATATTTGCTCTTTTCATAAACCACAACTAGAGTCATTGCATGTGTGTTCTTCCCACAAACCTTATCATGAACCACACCCAGAGTCATTGTGTTCTTCTCACAAACCACATATCACCAGTGTCATTGCATGTATGTTCTTCTCATTAACCACACATGGATCCACCGGTGTCATTGCATGTCTGCTCTTCTCATTAACCACAACTAGAGTCATTGCATGTATGTTCTTCTCACAAACAACATATCACCAGTATCATTGCATGTGTGTTCTTTCCATGAACCACACATGGATCCACCAGTGTCATTGCATGTGTGTTATTCTCACAAACCACGTAAGGATCCACCAGTGTCATTGCATATGTGTTCCTCTCATAGGCCACACATGGTTCCACCGGTGTCATTGCATGTATGCTCTTTTCATGAACCACAGTTAGAGTCATTGCATGTCTGCTCTTTTCATGAACCACATATCACCAGTGTCATTGCATGTGTGTTCTTCCCACAGACACACATGGATCCACGTTGTCACTGCATGTGTTCTTCCATGAACAACACATGGATCCACCAGTATCATTGCATGTGTGTTATTCTCACAAACCACGTAAGGATCCACTAGTGTAATTGCATGTGTGTTCCTCGCATAAACCATACATGGATCCACCGGTGGCATCACATGTCCGCTTCTTTTCATGAACCACATATCACCAAAGGTCATTGCATGTGTGTTCTTCCTAAGACCACACATGGATCCACAAGTGTCATTGCATGTGTGTTCTTCCCATGAACCACACATGGATCCACCAGTATCATTGCATGTGTGTTATTCTCACAAACCACGTAAGGATCCACTAGTGTAATTGCATGTGTGTTCCTCGCATAGACCATACATGGATCCACCGGTGGCATACCATGTCTGCTCTTTTCTTGAAACAGAGTTAGAGTCATAGCATGTCTGCTCTTTTCATGAACCTCAGCTAGAGTCATTGCATGTGTGTTCTTTTCACTTAACCATATCATGAACCACACCCAGGTCATTGCATGTGTGTTCTTCTCATTAACCACACATGGATCCACCGTGTCATTGCATGTCCGCTCTTTTCATTAACCACAGCTAGAGTCATTGCATGTGTGTTCTACTCACAAACCACATATCAAAGGTCATTGCATGTGTGTTCTTCCCATAGACCACACATGGATCCACCAGGTCATTGCATGTGTGTTCTTCCCATGAACCACACATGGATCCACCTGTCATTGCATGTCCTGCTCTTTTCATGAACCACAGCTAGAGTCATTGCATGTGTGTTCTTCTCACAAACAACATATCACCAAAGGTCATTGCATGTGTGTTCTTTCCATGAACCACACATGGATCCACCAGTGTCATTGCATGTGTGTTATTCGCACAGACCCCGGAAGGATCCACCGGTGTCATTGCATGTGTGTTTCTCTCATAGATCACACATGGATCCAGTGGCATCACATGTCCGCTCTTTTCATGAACCACAGTTAGAGTCATCGCATATTTGCTCTTTTCATGAACCACAACTAGAGTCATTGCATGTGTGTTCTTTCCACAAACCATATCATGAACCACACCCAGAGTCATTGTGTTCTTCTCACAAACCACATATCACTAGTGTCATTGCATGTATGTTCTTCTCATTAACCACACATGGATCCACCGGTGTCATTGCATGTCTGCTCTTCTCATTAACCACAACTAGAGTCATTGCATGTATGTTCTTCTCACAAACAACATATCACCAGTATCACTGCATGTGTGTTCTTTCCATGAACCACACATGGATCCACCAGTGTCATTGCATGTGTGTTATTCTCACAAACCACGTAAGGATCCACCAGTGTCATTGCATATGTGTTCCTCTCATAGACCACACATCGTTCCACCGGTATCACTGCATGTATGCTCTTTTCATGAACCACAGTTAGAGTCATTGCATGTCTGCTCTTTTCATGAACCACATATCACCAGTGTCATTGCATGTGTGTTATTCCCACAGACCACACATGGATCCACCGGTGTCATTGCATGTGTGTTCCTCTCATAGACCAGACATGGATCCACCGGTGGCATCGCATGTCTGCTCTTTTCATGATCCACAGTTAGAGTCATCGCATGTCTACTCTTTTCATGAACCACGGCTAGAGTCATTGCATGTGTGTTCTTCCCACAAACCATATCATGAACCACACCTGGCCCTCATTGCATGTGTGTTCTTCTCAGTAACCACAAATGGATCCACCGGTGTCATTGCATGTCTGCTCTTTTCATGAACCACAACTAGAGTCATTGCATGTGTGTTCTTCTCACAAAGAACATATCACCATAGTCATTGCATGTGTGTTCTTTCCATGAACCACACATGGATCCACCAGTGTCATTGCATGTGTGTTATTCTCACAAACCACGTAAGGATCCACTAGTGTAATTGCATGTGTGTCCCTCGCATAGACCATACATGGATCCACCGGTGGCATCACATGTTTGCTCTTTTCTTGAACCATAGTTAGAGTCATCGCATGTCTGCTCTTTTCATGAACCACAGCTAGAGTCATTGCATGTGTTTTCCTTTCACAAACCATATCATGAACCACACCCAGTGTCATTGCATGTGTGTTCTTCTCATTAACCAAACATGGATCCACCGGTGTCATTGCATGTCTGCTCTTTTCATTAACTACAGCTAGAGTCATTGCATGTGTGTTCTTCTCACAAACCACATATCACCAGTGTCATTGCATGTGTGTTCTTCCCACAGACCACACATGGATCCACCAGTGTCATTGCATGTGTGTTCTTCCCATGAACCACATATGGATCCACCAGTGTCATTGCATGTGTGTTATTCTCACAAACCACGTAAGGATCCACCTGTGTCATTGCATATGTGTTCCTCTCATAGGCCACACATGGTTCCACCGGTGTCATTGCATGTATGCTCTTTTCATGAACCACAGTTAGAGTCATTGCATGTCTGCTCTTTTCATGAACCACATATCACCAGTGTCATTGCATGTGTGTTCTTCCCACAGACCACACATGGATCCACCAGTGTCATTGCATGTGTGTTCTTCCCATGAACCACACATGGATCCACCAGCATCATTGCATGTGTGTTATTCTCACAAACCACGTAAGGATCCACTAGTGTAATTGCATGTGTGTTCCTCGCATAGACCACACATGGATCCACCGGTGGCATCACATGTCTGCTCTTTTCTTGAACCATAGTTAGAGTCATCGATGTCCGCTCTTTTCATGAACCACTCGAGTCATTGCATGTGTGTTCTTCTCACAAACCATATCATTAACCACACCTAGTGTCATTGCATGTGTGTTCTTCTCATTAACCACACATGGATCCACCGGTGTCATTGCATGTCTTCTCTTTTCATTAACCACAGCTAGAGTCATTGCATGTGTTCTTCTCACAAACAACATATCACCAGTGTCATTGCATGTGTGTTCTTTCCATGAACCACACATGGATCCACCAGTGTCATTGCATGTGTGTTATTCTCACAAACCACGTAAGGATCCACCAAAGTGTCATTGCATGTGTGTTTCTCTCATAGACCACACATGGATCCACCTGGCATCACATGTCCGCTTCTTTTGATGAACCACAGTTAGAGTCATCGCATATTTGCTCTTTTCATGAACCACAACTAGAGTCATTGCATTTGTTTCTTCCCACAAACCATATCATGAACCACACCCAGATTCATTGCATGTGTGTTCTTCTCACAAACCACATATCACCAGTGTCATTGCATGTATGTTCTTCTCATTAACCACACATGGATCCACCGGTGTCATTGCATGTCTGCAGTTCTCATTAACCACAACTAGAGTCATTGCATGTATGTTCTTCTCACAAACAACATATCACCAGTATCACTGCATGTGTGTTCTTTCCATGAACCACACATGGATCCAGCAGTGTCATTGCATGTGTGTTATTCTCAGAAACCACGTAAGGATCGACCCGTGTCATTGCATGTGTGTTCCTCTCATAGACCACACATGGATCCACCGGTGTTATTGCATGTCTGCTCTTTTCATGAACCACAGTTAGAGTCATTGCATGTCTGCTCTTTTCATGAACCACATATCACCAGTGTCATTGCATGTGTGTTCTTCCCACAGACCACACATGGATACACCAGTGTCATTGCATGTGTGTTCTTTCCATGAACCACACATGGATGCACCAGTATCATTGCATGTGTGTTATTCTCACAAACCACGTAAGGATCCACTAGTGTAATTGCATGTGTGTTCCTCTCATAGACCACACATGGATCCACCAGTGGAATCACATGTCTGCTCTTTTCTTGAACCATAGTTAGACTCATCGCATGTCTGCTCTTTTCATGAACCACAGCTAGAGTCATTGCATGTGTGTTCTTCTCACAAACCATATCATGAACCACACCAGTGTCATTGCATGCGTGTTCTTGTCATTAACCACACATGGATCCACCGGTGTCATTGCATGTCTGCTCTTTTCATGAACCACAGCTAGAGTCATTGCATGTGTGTTCTTCTCACAGACCACATATCACCAGTGTCATTGCACGTGTGTTCTTCCCATAGACCACACATGGATCCACCAGTGTCATTGCATGTGTGTTCTTCCCATCAACCACACATGGATCCACCGATGTTATTGCATGTGTGTTCTTCCCATGAACCACACATGGATCCACCAGTGTCATTGCATGTCTTCTTTATTCATGAACCATAGCTAGAGTCATTGCATGTGTGTTATTCTCACAAACCAGATATCACCAGTGTCATTGCATGTGTGTTCTTCCCTCAGACCACACATGGATCCACCAGTGTCATTGCATGTGTGTTCTTCCCATGAACCACACATGGATCCACCAGTGTCATTGCATGTGTGTTATTCTCACAAACCACGTAAGGATCTACCGGTGTAATTGCATGGGTGTTCCTCTCATAGACCACACATGGATCCACCGGTGGCATCACATGTCTGCTCTTTTCATGAACCACAGTTAGAGTCATCGTGTGTCTGCTCTTTTCATGAACCACAACTAGAGTCATTGCATGTGTGTTCGTTGCACAAACCATATCATGAACCACACCCAGGGTCATTGCATGTGTGTTCTTCTTATTAACCACATGGATCCACCGGTGTCATTGCATGTCTGCCCTTCTCATTAACCACAGCTAGAGTCATTGCTTGTTTGTTCTTCTCACAAACCACATATCACTAGTGTCATTTCATGTGTGTTCTTCCCACAGACCACACATGGATCCACCAGCGTTATTGCATGTGTGTTCTTCCCATGAACCACACATGGATCCACTAGTGTCATTGCATGTCACCTCTTTTCATGAACCATAGCTAGAGGCCGTGCATGTGTGTTCTTCTCACAACAACATATCACCAGTGTCATTACATGTGTGTTCTTTCCATGAACCACACATGGATCCACCAGTGTCATTGCCTATGTGTTATTCTCACAAACCACGTAAGGATCCACCGGTGTCATTGCATGTGTGTTCCTCTCATAGACCACACATGGATCCACCGGTGGCATCACATGTCTGCTCTTTTCATGAACCACAGTTAGAGTCATCGCATGTCTGCTCTTTTCAGAGAGAACATATGGATCCACCAGTGTCATTGCATGTGTGTTATTCTCACAAACCACATAAGGATCCACCTGTGTCGTTGCATGTGTGTTCCTCTCATAGACCACACATGGATCCACCGGTGGCATCGCATGTCTGCTTCTTTGATGAACCATTAGAGTCATCGCATGTCCGCTTTTCATTAACCACAGCTAGAGTCTTTAAATGTTTTTTCTTCCCACAAACCATATCATGAACCACACCCAGTGTCATTGCATGTGTGTTCTTCTCATTAACCACACATGGATCCACCGGTTTCATTGCATGTCTGCTCTTTTCATGAACCACAGCTAGAGTCATTGCATGTGTGTTCTTCTCACAAACAACATATCACCAGTGTCATTGCATGTGTGTTCTTTCCATGAACCACACATGGATCCACCAGTGTCATTCCATGTGTGCTATTCTCACAAACCACACATGGATCCACCGGTGCCATTGCATGTGTGTTCTTCCCATGAACCACACATGGATCCACCAGTGTCATTGCATGTCTGCTCTTTTCATGAACCACAGCTAGAGTCATTGCATGTGTGTTCTTTTCATAGACCACATATGGATCCACTAGTGTCATTGCATGTTTGTTATTCTTACAAACCACGTAAGGATCCACTGGTGTCATTGCATGTGTGTTCCTCTCATAGACCACACATGGATCCACCGGTGGCATCGCATGTCTGCTCTTTTCATGAACCACAGTTAGAGTCATCGCATGTCTGCTCTTTTCATGAACCACAGCTAGAGTCATTGCATGTGTGTTCTTCCCACAAACTATATCATGAACCACACCCAGTGTCATTGCATGTGTGTTCTTCTCATTAACCACACATGGATCCACCGGTGTCATTGCATGTCTGCTCTTTTCATGAACCACAACTAGAGTCATTGCATGTGTGTTCTTCTCACTGACCACATATCACCAGTGTCATTGCATGTGTGTTCTTCCCATGAACCACACATGGATCCACTAGTGTCATTGCATGTCTGCTCTTTTCATGAACCACGGCTAGAGTCATTGCATGTGTGTTTTTCTCATTAACCACACATGGATCCACCAGTGTCATTGCATGTCTACTCTTCTCATTAACCACAGCTAGAAGCACTAGTGTCATTGGATGCATGTTCTTTTCATAAACCGCATATGGATACTAATTAACCTGAGGAGATCCCTAGCCTTAGCGTTAGACCGAGTCTTCTAGAAGGCACGCCCTAATACAGTTGTTCTGCTTGACGATTGTTACATACCATTCGATCGGGGCGCTTGGACGATTGGGATGGTTTTTGTGAGATCGATCCGCGAGTAGTCTGTTTTGCGACATGATTGGCCACGCTTGCTCTGGACAAACTGGCAACACCGGGGGCTCCCCTGTTGCGAGTGTCATGACTCACGAGTTGGCCGGGCCCATCGATGTCACGTCCCCATTACTTCTCTTCCTTCCCTCAAGCCACATTCCCCACTTCACTCCCCATCCTGCCGTAGCCGCAAGCCGTGGCGCCTCCATCCTAATCCCTCTCCGGCAGCCACCCCTCCCTCTCGCCATGGGTTCAAGGGAGATTGAGAGGAGAAACACGTCGATGACGACAGGGATGGTGGTTTCGATGTGAGTCGTCTCATCTCTATCTCTATCATCCGTGGCCAGTTATCTATTTTTGAGCCAGATCTACTCTGTTACTCATTCGCGTATGATGTGTTAGGCCAACCAGACGATGTATGACACCGACTATCACGGTTTAGCGGATGAAGACAGTCCTCTGCTATGTAAACATGGATATGTGCCCGCTAAATTTGTAGCGTTCGAAGGACCGAAAGCAGCGGAGGTTTCTACGGTGTCAAGGACATCGTGCAATGATGCGAGGTGGAAGTTGCGGTGTTGTCAAATGGGTAGATCCAGAGTGGCCCAAATCGATGCAGAAAACGCTGGACAAACTATGGGAAATGACCGTTGAGTTGAAAGAATCCGCATTCAACTCACTTCTTGACAGTGTTGAGATGAAGCTATGGGAACCAGTTGACACGACCAAGCATAAGCGAGATCTCATCGGGGTGGAAGACAAGGTTAACAAAGTCGAGAAGGAGAGGGACACGGCATTGGCCCTGATGGCTAAAGCAGAGCAAGAACTGACTCAAGCAAGGAAGGATCTTCACCAGGCCAAAGTCCTGCAGTTCACAACTACGCGTATTGACAAGTGCATGAGGAAAGATGCAGAGAAACAATTGAAGCTATGCAAGGAAGATGCTAAAAGGAAGGAGCAGACGATTCGATCCTTGCTCTCGCAGGAAGATGCGCATAGGGCTAGGATTAGGAAGATCAAGGAGATGTGTGTTAACTAGTTCTATTTAGCTTAAGCTCCGTGCCTTTTTTAAGTTGTAATAGTTGTACTTGTTGACCTAGCGGTCTGAACTATTGGCCCCGAAGTCCTGGGAGTAAAAAAATTGGTCGCTCGTTAATCTGTCTTAACCCTGCATTACTTCCTTTTGTCTGACCAATGCCCCTTGGATATTCCGCCTATCGCTTAATCGTCCTCGTGTACAAATAGGAGGTGCCACAGCTCGTCGCTTCGTCGCCCATCCCCTCGCCCTCTCCAATCTCCACCGCGCCGTCCATCCCCTCGCTCCCTCTCCAATCTCCACCGCGCCGCCATGGAGATGCCCTTGCTAAACTTCTACGAGGCGGTGATGTTCGTGCACTTCGACATCCTCGCGCCGCTGGCCGCGACGGTGCCCCACAGATGGCGCATCAGCTATGCGGGGGTGCCGGTGGCTCCGCTCCTTGTCCTCGGTGGAGCAGTGATGGAGAGCGAAATCGCGGCGTGCCGTTGCCAGATGCCCGCGTGGAAGAGGGCGCCGCCTACGGACAACGGCCAACCCGTGCATGGCGCTGTTCAAGAAGGAGGCGGAAGGCCAAGATTGGCAACGCGTGTCGTTACAGCGTGGTGCACCGGGATCTCCAACCGAGAAGGCGGGAGATTACGTCCATCCTGTACGGACCAAGTTCACCATCATCACCGCTGCTCGCCGTGAAGAGGTGCTCCGTCTCGCGTACAATGCGAAAATCGTGGAGGTTCCATCCGACAAAGACGAGGAAGCCGGCGGCTCAGAGGACAGCGGCAGTGGAAGTGAAATTGTTGACTAGTGGTTGAATTAATGTAGGATGTGAAATCGCACCTTTTTTTAGAAGAATTTGTGGTCGAATTAATGAAATGCCTCGATTTAGATCTCTGTATCGATTAATTTGTGGAAGAATTTGTGATTTAGATCAATTTCTGCCTCGATTTAGATCTCTGTCCCGGATTGGGAACGTGACCGTGGACCAAAGAACCCTTTTCTACTAGTGTATTCTGACATTGGTGGTTTGTTTAAACGTAATCTACATGGATTTGGCCACATGCAAATGGCACAACCACAATTTACAAAGTGGAAGCATGTACACCCGGTTACTGGAGATCCGGGAGCTTCGCCAGATGTAGGGGATGCAGGAGTAGAGAGGCGGTGAGATAGACGGGCTCAAGATTAGGCCAGAAAGTGGTACCCATTTCCTCCTCATTTGGGCATTATCGGTGAGAACATTGCTGTTTATGTTTCCACGTCGTTGTGCAGCATTTGCAATAAGTTGCTGCTTCGTGGAGTGTGGCAGCTTAAATAATTTATTTCTATGCCACTTACATTCCGTCGTATTTGGAGACCTCTTGCCCCTCAGCAATCGTGGAACCGGTGCTGCGTGTTTTCAGATAGCAGTGGCACAATCAAAATTTAGGATTCAACTACTGACTCGGGCGTTTCCAAACCCTAAGTCGCGGTACATTTTACTCAGAGAACGTGGGTAGATTGTTTACTTGACAACATGCCACACACAGAGCTCCAGAATTTAACAGAATTACATATATAGGTTCAAGTTCAACACATTACTATGCATCTTCATTGCCAGTAGCCTTGTTCCGCAGCCTGCGTGCCAAGCCTTCACGTCCACTGGTTTCTTCATTTCCTTCTTTCTTCCTCTTCCTCGGTGCCAATTTTCTTAGCTTCATGTACTCTGCATCGCCGGGACAATGGGCACCAGAATCGTGTCCAGCATCATCTTTCCACTCGTTTTTAATTTCTTCGGAAAGCAAAATGACTGACCCGGCAGTCATGTTTCTAACCTTGCGGCGCTTCCTGTCAAAGAAACAAGACTGTTGCATAACTTCCCAATATCTATAGAGTAAATAAAACAAAAATTACAATTCAGCACAAATATGCGAACGCCAAGCGACCTTTGCTTACCAGGAGCTAATTGGGTTCGAGCAACCACCCTGTCAAAGAATAGAAGGGCGACTCCCAGTTGCAGCAACTTCCACATCCAGTACATCACAATTCAGCTCAAACATGCAATCCGAAGCATACCTTTTCATCAACCCAATTAGCTGACTGTCACATGTTATAGGAACCATGATGCCACATTCATCCATGAATCAACTTTGCCCCTTCGCCATACTTCAACATGATTACGCAGCAGGAACCGTACGGATATAGTGCGGATCTGCGCTTGTTCCATCGTGATACATGGCTTCCATACCACTTGCCCTTGGAGTCGTACCTGTAGAGGACTACCATAACTAGCTAAGGGGGGTCCGTGCGGATCCCACTTGACAGAAAACTGTGGACAAAATATGTTTGTCATTGTTGGGCTAATGAACAATTTGAGGTTCAATAGCCAGCTAACAGTTGTAATTAGTGCGAATAGCAAAGAGAAGGGTAGCTCACCCGCTTGTAGGCAGAACTCCTTCTTCCTTGATAGTAGGATCTGCCATCCTCTCAACTGCTCGGCTCGTCGGCTGAGGCGGCTAGAAACCTCATAGCGGCGGCTACATGCGCCATTAGACTCGGTATCAGCGCGAATGGGCAACACAACAACTTGGCCCCAAGTCAAATGTCAAGGATCGTCCTTCACGGAGGGTGGATTCCGACGGCCGGTGGTGCTGAGAAGCTGGGAATGGATTTGAAATTGGTCAGCGCATCCAATCCACTTAGCTCGATTTACCTAAGAGGTTGCTGCGTTGGCGCCCGTCATGGACAGATAACCGACATGTGGGTCCCGACCGTCTACCTCACGGGGCGATTTAACGGAATGTTTGTATTTGGCAGGGGTGAGATGAGTTTGCCTCAAAATGGCCCCTCTCAGTAGTTGGTGACCCAACTTTTCGAAACGCGGTAATTTCAGGCAACTTAGGTACCTCCATGCATTGGCCTGCCAACTTTGGTCCTGCAGACGAACAAGCCCCCCCCCCCCACGACCATAGTGTCGGATCGAAGAACCCAATTTACCTCAAGATTTTGGTAGAAAGTCCAAGAACGATTGGGAACCAAGTTGAATTTCAGCACAGCTTATCACCCACAAACCGATGGACAAACTGAAAGAGTCAACCAAATCTTAGAAGATATGTTGAGAGCTTGTGTTTTAGAGTATGGATCAAAATGGGAAGATTGTCTGCCTTTCGCGGAATTCTCATACAACAACAGTTATCAAGCCAGTTTGCCAATGGCCCCATTTGAGTTCTAATATGGAAGAAAGTGCCGAACCCCCTTGAATTGGTTAAGTAGGAGAGTCAGATTTTGGACCCGACATCTCTACGAAGCGTAAGAGAAGGTTCACAAAGTCCGTGAGCACCTCAAGACCTCCCAATCCAGACAGAAGAGTTATGCTGACAAAAGATGTCGAGACCTTACTTTCAATGTCGAAGATTTTGTGTATCTCAAAGTGTCGCCCTTGAAAGGAATGCAACGTTTTCGTCTAAAAGGAAAGTTAGCCCTAGATATATTGGACCCTTCAAGATTTTGAATTGCCACGGAGAAGTATCATATCAACTAGAACTGCGGAGGAGATATCAGCCATCCATGATGTGTTCCATATCTCGTTACTTTAAATGCTTAGAAGTTCGGAGAAGACCGATGTTTTCAAGAACATCAATCACCAAGCCATAGATATCAACAAGGATCTGACGTATCATGAAGTTCCCATCCGTATATGGAAGAAGCTTTCAGAACCACCAGGATCTGGAGTGTCAAGTTTCCCAAGATCCAATGGAGCAACCATACCGAAGAAGAAGCTACCTAGGAGCGAGAAGATTACATTAGGACTGAGTTTCTAAATCTCTTTTGTTCCTAGTTTTTCTGTAATCTCGAGACGAGATTTTTTTTAAGGAGGGAAGGTTTGTAACATCCCAAAAACCCTAATCAAGATTATCAAGTTCTAATCACCCAATTTAGGGTCAACAAAACTTTTATTAATAAATTGAATGTGAATGCATGTGTGATTTGCATTAGTGTAGAATTGATTGAATTTGCCATGCTTGATTGTTACAAATGATGTGAAATGGATTAAAGATGAATGCTACATCATCTAGGACAATTACAAACAAAATCCAAAAAAAGAAATCAAATATGAATAAAAAGATCAAATGGTCATTTTGACCAAAGTTAACCACTAGGTCACTTTGTGTGTTACTAGAAGAAGAATTCCCACAATAACATTTCTACTTATTCTCACCCCTTGCTAGAACAAGTACAAGTGTATCAAGGCCCACTTTATAAACTTACAAACACATTCTCTGAATCAATTTAAAGGACAATTGAAAATTGAATCAAATGTATGTACTAATATCACACTTTTTAAAAAACCCTTCAAACCAATTCCACTTGACCTCTCCAAGCAAACATAGACTCTCAAGCTTAAGATCAAATCACCCACAAAGTTTCATTCAAAATTTCCAAGTAAATTTAGTTCGGCCATTACAAGAAACACTGGCCTGCACTAAACTAACTCTTGCCTAACTCCACTGTTTGGCATAGTGATCCTCGACCATTTGGTCCCCTCTTACCCCCCTTGTCTCCCCTGAGTCTAACCAAGCACTAGACAAGCCCCCCTTAGCCGTGTGCATAGTGGAGCGCCGCCCATTTGTGGTCGTCGCCGGCCGACAGTGGACAACGCGCAAGGAGCCTAGCCGCCCTCGCCCACGACACGCATCAGACACGCCTTGGTCCACCGCCACCCCTGTCCAAGCCACGACCCCTGCCCAGCCCTGGACCACCCTAGCTACATCGTGCCCACCATCTCTGCGCCATGTCTAGAGTGCGCCAGCTCGCCGTAGCTGATCGCCTCGCACAAACCGCACCTCACCCTCGCCATGCACACTCACGCTCGCCATGATCACCACGGCCCCGCAGACACCCCTGTTCGCCGTCGCGCGACCCAAAGCTGCCGTACGCCATCGCGCGACCCGAAGCTGCCGCACGCCGTCGCAAACACCTCCGCCTCTGTGCAGAGCGCCGCATGCGCCCGACCAATCCACACCGCCCCACGCCGTGCCATTACACCGATAAGAACCGCCAGGGAACACAACACCGTCAACTAGCCTCCGCCAGGCCGATAGTCGCATGTAGCGTCGTCACCGATGAGCTCGCGCCTGCACCGTTCGGTCCCCTCGCCGCAGTATAAGTAGAGGCCTCCCCTGCCTCATTTCTCCGCACCCCAACACTCACCACTCCTCTCTGATCCTCCCCCACTTCTTCCCGGAGCAAGGCGAGCTCTCCCTCGCTGAAATTTGGCTGGAGCCCGCCACTGCTGGAGGAGAAGGGCGCCGTCGATTTCGACCACACGAAGACCTGCCACGACCACGCCTCGAAGCCCCATCAGCTACCACGTCGATCGCCCCTATCGCCCACCCTAGCTAGAGCCCAGGTGAGCCTAGCCAGACCCCGACCACCGTGTTAGGTTTAGTTCCTCACTGGAGTAGTTCGTCGTCGATGATGACTCCCAACCGTTAGATTAGAATTAGATCGCACTGTCGATTCGCGATACTGGTTTTTTAGATGCAATCGACGACAAGTGGTACTGCTTATTAGCAACAGCTATTGTGTTAATAGTTGGGCCAGCCGTTAGCTTTCCCACTCAGGCACAAATTCAAATAGTGATTTTCCTTTTTAGTTAAAACCCTATTATGTCCACAGATTCAAAAATCAATTAAAAGAGTTTCACTAAACCAAATTGCACGATTCAATTTTTTTAAAAAGATATTTAAATTATCTATCCAAGCCGTTGGATTTAAATCATTTGGAGTTACAGATCACATATAGTAAAAATAACAAGACAAAGGCTTTTCCAACTTCAAACATTTTTCAAAAATCAACCATAAATGCTTTTCAGTTGATTCCAACTCTCAAAAATCACATTTGATAAGATCTATCTGAATATGTAAAATTATTTAGGTTTGCATGCAGTGACTTTGGACTAATACCAAAATAATGCTATTAGGGCATTTCTAGTCACTTTAGTTCTATTAAATGATAATTATAAATGTAATAAAATATGATCAACACTTTAAATCACATTCCCATGTATTAGAATATGTGGTGCTGACATGTGTCCACATGATCCCATATTCTATTTGGAGAATATTAAATCTTAATTAATTTCAATGAGTAGAAATTACTTTTCTAAAATAAAACAAATAAGACTATATCTTTATTTCATGTGATGATTGTTATGATGCTAAATCATCAAGTGTGAGCCTTAGTGTGCTAAATAGACTTAGCTAAGTATTGTTTGGTGATTGTGTACCCCGTATTCCTTTATAGACGATAGTACCGACCAAGGATATGAGGAGGAGGAGTACTACCACGCAGAAGACGAAGAAAACTTCAATCACTTCACCAACCAAGGCAAGCTAGCATTATACAAGCTAACCATGCAAGCCATCATTACTAAGCAAGCTAGACCCTTGCAAGTTTTAACCCAAGCAAGATGCATTAGGCATGATTTGGTTATATACCTTTGATTTATACCAATCCCAAGTTTTACTTGCAAGCTTATTATTCTTTTACTTTATCAAAGTCCTTACTTTTAGTTAGTGCTTTGTGAGTATTGGGAAAAATAGTATAGATAGCATAAAGAGTATAAAACTAGGCCTATACTTAGATGTCATTCTATGGCATGAGATTGAAGATTAGCACCCCTCATTAGTGAACGCTCTTAACCTTAGTGGCTAGTGCTAAGCATAAAAGTTGATCACTTTAGATGGGAATACTTGGTGAAAATGATTATGAAAACCTTGGAATGATGCGTCATTCTATTGAAATGTTTTGACATGTGTTGAGAAACACAATGGTTTGGTGATGAAAATGTTGAGGCATGAGCCTTACCCCTTTATAAAAACTGATGGTTGGGTTCATATGTGATACCATTCCAATTTTACCATACAACCACAACACCTGAATTGGGTAGGGCTTAGCCGGAAGTTTATATGCATTAGTATGGGTTCCCTCGCAGAGGAGGTTTGAGCTGAGGCTACCTCTTGATGATGTCCACCTATGCAGTCCCCAGGATGGAGATGGCCATGGCTGGGAGGCCAAGTTGTGCCTATACTAGGGTGTGTAATTGAAAGGTTAGGATTGATTATCCGCATACTAAGTATGATTGATTCAGGGTTATCCCTGATGGATGTATCAAATTTTGTGGTGAAAGTGTACCACCTCTGCAGAGTGTCAAACTATTCGAATAGCCGTGTCCTCGATCATGGGCAGTTGGGTGGCCATAATCGGTCAGCCGATGTTTTCAAAATGACTTGTGAAATGAATGGTGACTTTGACTTGACCACAACAGGTTGTGAATATGAAAACTAGTTTCCCACTTAAGTGATTTAGAACATTAAATTAGTTTTCTTTACTTCTAAACTCAGTTTAGATAAACCTAGCTTTTTACAAATAAACCTAGAGCATAAGATTCCTACTAGTACTACCTTACTTGTTAGTGATAATTTGCGAGTACTTAAAGAGTACTCATGGCTTTGTCCCTGGCTATTCCCATGGCCAAACTATGAGGAGGACTACCAGAATGATAGATGGCAGGAGGTTTAATAACTAGGATCATCTCCCATCGCCGCAAGGCTCTGTGACCTCAAGATGGAGCCCACTACTAGCTTATTATTCCACGCTTGTTTATATTAAGGCTGGATCATGAGATCCTTTATTTGTGTAAGACCTTATTATGGTTTGTAATGGATGATGTACTATGATATCCAATCTGTTATGTCTCGCAAAAATGGTAATCCTGGGATTGTGAGGTCTGGCATAACAGGCATCTGGGATTAAAAATCCGGTGTTGACAACTATGCACCATGGGATCCTTTCTCAAATTTCACTGGCTATTGACACAGTCCTTGACCTAAAGACCGAATAAAAATGTTCTGACAAAGAGGGCGAATTAGCTACGGAGTACTAGATGTCTTCTCTTTGTTAATAAAAATTGCATTGTCATGTGATCGGCCGGATTCGAAACAAAGACATAAGAGAGGGACGGGGAAAAGCGATAATTCTTTTTGGCAGCTACTCATGTCAAAATTCACCAGTACAGAATAAGGTAGAAAATTTATCAACAGATTCGAAGTTCATATTCAGGAGCACATGACCAATTCAGCAATACAGACAATAAAATACAAATAGCAGTACATAGAGAACCAGTTTTTGTTTCTGCTCTAAAAACCTTGTCGCGCGATCAGTTTCTTGTTTTCACCAATAACACTCGACCATTGTAGCAAGCAAAACTGACGATCAAGTCTGCTTTGAGTACCTTCTTCTCACATCAATGCCTGTGTGACCCCCATATGCAACCCAAAATGCCCAAGTCTCATCTAGATTGTGACGCGGCCATGTACAAGGGCGATGAGCACTCGTCCGTTTCACATTCAGCAGCACATGACAGATTCAGCAACAATTTAAAGTGACTGATTCAACGGTGGCAGAAAATGACCAAAAGAATTGACAGATTTAGCAATGCCGACATTGAAATTCAATGGATGTACAACAATGTGGCAAAGCCAAGTTTCAAAAGGAAAGCGTGACCATGCATTTTCTCCACTTGATCTGAATAAGTCCACGTACATAGGTATTACTACAAAATAGATTAGCAGTAGCTAAACTCGATACAAAATACTTAGTAGAAGTGTAGAACTACAAGCTTACACTAAGCTAGGAACCACTACATGTCCCATCATACGTACTCGAAGAAACGAGAATGCTTCAAAAGGTCAAATCTGTTGGCGGGTATGCGCCCTTGATTTCCCCCGCCTGGGACGCTCTCTCGTTTCATTGTCACCTCTCTACTCTAGGTCAGCAACATACATGTAAAAGTCATACGAAAAACCATGAAGTTCAGGATCCTTAATTTCGGCAATTCCAATTACGAAGGGAATCTTCCACCAACATAAACTAGCTAATTAGTACAACATTACATACACTCACAGTAGGATCATCACAAGAGGATTAAGATGTGATATATCATCTGTGAATCTTGTCTGACGATAGGTTTAGTAATATGCCAGTAAAGACACGGCCTGGACAGAAAAGACATGAGAACTTCCTGCGCGGCATTGGCCAGTGACAGCCTAATCGTTGTCTCGGGTGACCTCTTTACTACAACCTGGTTGAAACTAGCGAACAAGACCTACGACCAAAACCTGAGCTTGTACCGTGGCGATTCGCACGCTGCCGACCTGACCGGGCTGAGAGTAAGGTGCAAGTCCGTGCTATGCCGATCAATTTGGGCGACGAATTGCTTGCCCTCCTTCCCGATGCCGATGACCTCAGCTCTGAAGCGAGCCCGATGCGAACCCGGCGCAGACAGGTCCCATTTTTGGGGATCGATCTAGAACTGTCATCAGGTGGGCAGATATGAGGTGCTCGGCGAACACTTTCTTGGCGTGGTGAACTTTCATCCTGGCTTCGATGCGGACACCTGCTGGCGGTAGTTGCCGCGCGATCTTGTGGTCGTGAGGCGTCCTTGTGGAGACCAAAGTCCGGCGGATGTCGTTGGGCATCTACTACCTATTCCGCCAGTGACTTGGCGGTACAACTCCTTGGAGCATGCGGCCACTCGGAAGGCGCTGGTAGTGTCTAGATGCTTAGCTATTTCATTGAAGATGTCGTCCCCGACCTCTATCCAGACGTTGTTCAGCCGGTTGTGCCTCGAATCCACATCCAGCATGTTCGAATGATTGGGGGCAAGGGCGGATCTATGTATGACTGTTGGGCTTATTTGGAGGAGAGGGGTGGTGGCCTAGAAGGATCGATGTATCAGGTGAGATCGCGAGAAAAATGTGTGAAATGCGCGCTAGAGAAGATCCAAATGCGGCCTCTCGGAGTTGGGAATGGCTCTTAAGGAGGGGGTTTTGCCGTGCTCCTACGGTTGTCTTCTGTCGGGCGTACTGCATTGAGCATGCCGACTAGAGTTATGGAGTAGGGAGTACTATAGGTACTCTAGACTAGCACGCTTCCATGGAGTGTTCTCTCATCACATCTCAGTTATTAGAACTGAGAGATGTCTTATTTACTGCTTCCATTTTTATACTACTCCCTCCAGTTCATATTCTAATGGCCTCAACTTTGTCTAGATTCACATCAGTTAGACAGAGTAGTTGTAAGTTGAGTCACTTACTTTTTTCTGTACTTCATAGTACGTACCAAAATACCAAGATGCTGAACCTCATATGAACTTTCTAGAAAGGTACCCTTTGCAAGATTGGCAAGCCTGCTAAAATTGCTGGAAACTTCTAGAAAGGCAAGAACCCGGCCTACTTAAATTGCATCATGCTTGGTGAAATAACGATAGGTTCCTAGTTCATATTCAGCAGCATTTCAAAGTGACCGATTCAGCAATACAGACTCTGAAATTCAATAGCATAACAACGAGAATCAATTCTTGTTTCAGCACTAAAAACCTTGGTGCGGGATCAGTCGCTTTTCTCCGAACACACTCGATCATCAGAGCAAGCAAAACTGACCATCAAGCCTGCTTTTCTGTGCATACTTTCTACTCACATCAATGACTGTGTGACCCACATATGCAAACCAAAATGCCCCAAGCCTCATCTAGATTGTGACAAGGCCATGTTTCAAAAGAACAGTAAGACCATCTACTGCCCTTGATCTAAAAAAGTATCGATCGTCGGTATTAGTTCTACAAGATACTTTAGTACTGTAATAAAAATGATAGAACATTTGACTGATTCACTACCATTTGAAAGATTCAGCAGCACAGAATAAAACAGAATAATATCAATAGGTTCCAAACACATAATCGGCGGCACTTGACAGATTCAACAACATTTCAAAGTGACTGATTTAGCAGTACAGATAATGATCAAAAGTAGTGAAAAATTTAACAATCACGGTTTTAAAAATCCAATAGATGTAGCAAGGCATAATTCAAAGGACAAAGAAACATATTCTGCCATGTTCCAAAGAAGAGCAAGACCATCTACTGGTCTTGATCTAAACACATACCAATACATCACTATTAGTTCCAAAAAATACTTTAGTAATAGCAACAGATTCACCGACACTTGAAAGATTCAGCAGTACTGAATAAGGCAGAAAAATATCATCAGATTCCCAGTTCATAATAAAGGCACTTGAAAAATTTAGCACCATTTCAAAGTGACCGATTTAGCAGTACAAATAATGACCAAAGGAATTGACAGATTCAGCAATGCAGGCATTCAAATTCGGTAGATGTAGCAAGGCCATGATTCAAAAGGAAAGAAGAACTTATTACGCACCCTAGATCAAATCCGATTCGAACAAGTACCAATACATAGGTATGACTCCTACTACAAAATAGATTAGCGGTAACATAGCATCCATACAAAATACTCAGAATTACCTTAAGCTAGGAACCACATGTCCCAAAATGGTAAGAAAAATCCGATTACGAGGTACATGTGTTCAAGTTAGGATCATCACAAGAAGATAAAGATGGGTTAATCTCTAAGAAATAGGGATGCAGAAGTGGGACAAATGGGATAGGTGGGATCCTTAATTTTAGACCCCTAGACTAAATCTAAACTAAGTGGGAGAAGTGGGACAAGTAGGATTTAACAAATCTCACTTATCTAGCTTATCCCACTTAGTTTAAATTAGTTAGAAGTCTCCATATCCACCGCTGCATCTATGGTAATAATCTTGTCGATAGGAAGCTTGTATTCCTGATGAACTCGATGGTCGATTTACGATGGCGTGAGCGACAGACCGACAAAGCCAAAGAGCAAAGTGGCTTTAGAATTACATAGAATACCTTCTCACACAAGCCATTTGGATGTGAAGGCTCAACTTCACCATGAACTATAGTGACACGCCGCCACCGGCTTTGGCCTTTTATCTGAGATATCCTTGATGACATTGTCGCGTAGTCGAATAGAACACGAACACCGTGTCATCAAACCAGTTGGCCGATATCAACATTTCGAGCCCGGTGCCGACACCGACTTAGAGATGTACTTGCCTTTCCTACCATAGTGTAAAATTGTAACCTCATGGTGTGGAGCTTCTAGGGTGGGGTGGAGCACAAATGGAATTGCGGCGAACTTCATGACCAGGCACCAGAGTCCATTTGCGCATCTCTGAGCATTGAACATGAAGACATATTTGGTGGATAGCCCATACCAATTGGGTTCATCACCAACATAAAAGTAATTAATTGATGCGACATTACATATATTCATATTAGGATCATCACAAGAAGATTTATATGTGTTAACTCACTCTTGGTTGATATTCTTGTAATCCAGAATTCGACAACATCTTGAGAAGCTTCGCGGTAATGCCTCGGTTTTAAGCCGTGATGCGACATAGAGGCCTTTTAGCGACTTCATCCAACGAAGGCATGCTCGTCTTCTCATATGTAAGCTGCCATTTCGATGAATGGAGCTTATTCTATGACGACCATGCGACAATAACATCACCTTGTACCGCGGTGATTCGTGCACCGCCGACCTAACAATACTGACGGATAGGAAGATGTGGTGTACCATCCAATTAGGGCGACAAACTCCATGCCCTCTTTCCCGATGCCGATGATCTCTGAGTCGTGCACCAGTTAGCGTGTACTAGTATTACTTTTTGGAGTAGGTCACTTGGGGCAAAGAGTACATCTTGTGGGGAAGTTTCAAGTGGTCAAAGAGCTTCGTGCAAAGTCAATGGGCCGGTTGACGAACTCGCATCCTCGCTCCATCACAGGCTACTGCAGGGCATAGCAGCATTGGATCTTGTTCTCGTGGAGCTTCATTGTAGGAGACCAATGAACAAAATAGGTCGTTAAGGCACTGCTACCTTTTCCTGGCGACCTGGTGGTGCAGCTCCTGGAGCATGCGGCCAGCCTAATGGTGCTGATAGTGTCCGGGCGCATAGTGATTTCGCTGAAGACATTGTCACCGACCTTGCTCTGCATGATCTTGCAGGTTTCACCTTGAATCCGCCATCCCGTCCGGACGGATTGGGGCCAAGGTGGATCTATGTAGAGTTGTTGGTGATTTTGGAGGTGCTGGTGGCCTGGAGGAGTGATGCAGCGTGCAAGATGGGGAGTAAAATGTGTGAAGCTTGCGTGCGATATCGACCAGCGGCATCGGCGAGTGGGGATAAACTAAGCGGAGATGGGGAAGATAGGATGGCTATTTGAAAGAGGGTTTTCTTTCTTACGCTATAAGAAGCGGCTGCATCAAGGATGTCGGCTAAGCGTGAATGTGTGTAAAACGCGCCCCTGTGCAATAAATTAAATATGTCACTTCCTAGCACAGTAGTTTCTCATCACGACAGCTTCTATTTTCATACTAGTATTAGGGCATCACCTATGGTGGCAGAATTTGTCTATAAGTTGGGAGGTTTTAAGAAAAAGCTTTCAATGTACTACTGAATTCCTGGTTAGCCTAAAAAGTATTTTGGAAAATTTTAAGAGCAATCTATCTATCGTGCTTACTTGTAGTTAAAAATTTGCCACTGATCAGTGGGAGTGCAGTTTACATCGAAGACCTCAAAAAGAAAAATTACATAGAGGTCCATAAACTTAGCACAAATGGCCCTAAGAAGTTAAGCAAGGAAAAGCACTTTCGGGTCCTTCTCAAAGTGAAGAGAAATTGAACCATAAACCCGTTGCTTCCTGTATTTGCTACATTTCAAACATAAAATGCTCCTAACTCTTTTCGAACCAAGCGTCTTTGAACCTGTGTAATTAGCTTTCCTCTTTGCAGGGTGTGAAATGGAACAAAATGCAGGTGTTGCGGCCTTGCATTCGTGCATACCACGTTATGAGCGAGAGATCAGCGGGCGGCGAGGTGTGTGTGGATGGTGATGAGGCAAGAAAGGAGAGAAAACACAATTTGTTTTGCGTGCATATATAGTAAAGGTCCCGAGGGATTTTGACAATAGGTTTAACTTCTTGCTAAAGATTCTACACCTTGAAAACTTACTTGAAATTATATTAGGTCAAAACTTGAGATGGAAGTAAGCATGTGATAGATTGCTCTTAGATTAGTTGTCTTGTCGAGAAGCTAGATGGGGCATCTTCTTTTAGTAAAATGCGATGTTCTAGGTGTGAGTTTCCAACTGCTATCGGAAAAGAAGAAACATTCTCAATTTCCCATGTTTTTGTGAATTTTAAAAACTTCCTAGCTAACTCTGTCGACTTGAATGAGACTACGCCCAATTTACTCGAAATTAGGTCAGAATTTAGAGCTGCCAAGTAAATTATAGATTGCTTTGGAAGTTTACAAAAAATCTTTCGGTGGTTTCGATGTCTGAATTCAGTTGGTTAGAGGCTTCAAAAAGTTTGTTGGGACATTTTTAAGAGGAATCTATCTATCCAGCTTGCAAAACTAGTAGTTAAAATTTGATATGGATGGTGGGAGAAAGTATAATGCATCGAGACCTATTTTTTTACATAGAGGTCCATAAATTTAGCATAAAGGGCTCTAAGTTAAGCAAGGAAAAGCAGTTTGGTCCTTCTCATGAGAAACAACTTATGCATATACCCTTCATACTAGTTATTACTTTCTTCACACACTACGCTCCTCACACTTTTCGAACCAGCGTGTTGGGAATTGTGCTTAGTGCTTCCCCTCTTGGTAGGGTGTGAAATGTAACGACAAAACAGAAGTCGGCGCCCGATGGGCAGCACCACGTTGTGGACGATAGAGAGGTCAGCCAGTCGAGGTGTGTGTGGATGGTGATGAGGCAGTGTGAAGGAGAGAGAAAACACAACTTGTTTTGCGTGCATATATTACCACTATATAGTGTACGGATAACTTTGAATGTTGACCATTGGATCAAGACTACATGAATCCAGCGTTTCTAGCCATTGGATCTTCTTTTCCATTCTAGCTTCTAGAAGAATCTATTGATAGTCTTACGACACATAATGAATGCTATCGCGAAACCTCAAACCACACTTCTCCATCATACTAGAAGTTTCTCCCTTGTTTCTCTAGACCATGTTATCAGAAATTTCATGTGTTAGGTGGCCCTAAATAATCTTTGATTTCTACATGATGTTCACAAAGTAAGAGATCAAATATACCATACTTTATAGATGGTTATCAAGTTTATATTTTTTTTTTTTTGTGCTTTACCAATTATAATTGTATATAGTGATGATGATATGTCATGCATACCTACTATCCAGGAGTCTCGTGCAACTTTACTAGTAGCTAATAATCAGATTGTGACTTCTACATGATCTTACCACTATATAATTGTACTGAAACATACTAGATATTGACCATTGGATCAAGGCTAACCGTGACCAACATTTTTCGTCTATTGGATCTTCTTTTTTCCATTACTGGCACATGAAGATTCTATTGATAGTCTTCATTATAAACTTGGCGATATAGTGTACGAATAACTTTGAATGTTGACCGTTGGATCAAGACTACTTGAATCCAGCTTTTCGAGGCCGTTGGATATTCTTTTCCATCCCTATCATCTAGAAGATTCTATTGATAGTCTTGACATAATGAATCACTATGCACAACCTCAAACACACTTCTCCATCATACTAGAATCTTCTCCCTTGTTTCTCTAGACCATGTTATCAAAAGAAATTTCAGTGATTAGGTAATAATAATCTTTACTTATACGCCATGATGATACAAAGTACAAGGACCAGAATATATACACCCATAGCACTTCCATAGATGTTGATCAAATTTACCATGTTTTATTGTGCTTTACCAATTATAATTAATAATATAGATATATTTATCACGTCTACTAATATCCAAGGATCACGTGCAGGCATGTGCAACTTACTAGTATATAGCCAAAAGGTCACTGTGAAATTTTTGACGAGAGGTTTAACTTCTTTTAGGACTCTACATATTGACAACTCTACTGGAAATTACAAATCAAACTTTGTGGCTACAAGTAAGCGTGATAGATACGGCTCTTGGAATAATTGTGCTTCTTGAAGGTAGATGGTGGGTGCATCTTCTTTTTACTAAACGATGATGTGCGTCAAAGTGTGAGCTTCAACTTACAAAGAAAGAACATTCTTGGATTTTCCCATGTTTCTGCAATTTTAAAATTCCTTGCTAAATACTAATGGCGTTTGAATGAGACTATGTGTGCCAATTTATGAGAATTAGGTCAATTGATTTGAACTTCTCTAAGTAAATTGAAGGTTGCTTTGGAAATTTTTCTTAAAAACTTTTTGAGTGACAGATTTCGATGTACTAAATTCACTGGTTAGCTTGTGAAAGTATTTTTTAAGGAAAATTTTTTAAAGGGAAACTATCTATAGGTGCTTACTTGTAGTTAAAATTTGACACGATCAGATTGGGGTATGGTTTAGATCGAAGACCTAAAAAGAAAATTACATGTAGAGGTCCATAAATTTAGCACAAGGACCTAAAGCTAAGCAAGGAAAAGCAGGTGGCTCCTTCTGAAATGGCTGAAGCTGAGCCATACCCTTACATTGCTATACGAACCTTGGTTCACACAAAAATGCTCCTCACACTTTTGAACCAACGTGACGGGGGATGTGCTTGGTGCTTCCACTGCGTGTAGGGTGTGATGGGCGACAGTGGGTAGGTGCGGCAGCACATGGGCAGTGCCACATTGTGAATGAGGACGAGAGAGAGATTAAGCGGCAGGCCCGAGGTGTGCGTGGATGGTGATGAGGTAAGTGAAGAAGGAGAAAACATAATTTGTTTTGTATGAATATATATAGTAAATAAAAAAGGTGCTGGAAATTTGCACACAACACGTTTAACTGCCTTGCTAAGAAATTGCATCTTTGAGCAACTTAACGAGAATGGAGAGTCAAATTTAGAGCTACAAGTTAAGCGTGACCAGATTGCTCCTTGGATTAATTGTTTTTCGAAGGTAGATGGGTGCATCTTATTTTAGTAAAGCGATAATCGATTTGGTGCTCTCAAATATTCCCATGTTTTGCGGAATTTTTAAAACTTCCTATCCAACTCACCGCTACACAAGTAAGGGAGGCAGCGCTAAGACTTTCGAAAAAAGCGGTGCAAGATCAGCAGCGAAGGGGACTTGAAGGCGTTGCGATGTATAAAACAAAGCTATGAAATTTGGTAGCTGACATGAGGGTACAAGGTCACTCCAATGTAGTAGTAAATATATGGACCTACTACTGGTGGGGAGTAACACACGCAAGCGTTCATAAATTTGCGGCCTCTCTCTCCTTCCTCGCTCTCACCATCCATCCTCCATTAGTTTCTTCTCTGCGGTCGTAGGCTGCAGTTCCAGCTTCAGCTGTCTCTTTCTCTAGTCCACAGTCAAGTGCAACTTCTTGCTAGAATTTTGCATCTTGACAGTTTATCACAATTAGGTCAAACTTGAGCTACAAGTAAGTGTGATAGATTTCTCTTAAATTAATTGTCTTTTCGAAGAAGGTATATGGGTGCATCTCTTCTTGTGCTTGAAAAGCCGGTGTAGTGGTGTGAGTGTCCAACAACTAGGAAACAACATTCTCAATTGATGACAAATGGTTTGGCCTCTAGCTAAGATTTGCATCTTCCTCAAAAGAAAAAAAAGATTTTTTGCATCTTTTGAAAATTTTGAACCCCTTTTGAAAATGATCACATGAGAATAAGGAGAGAGGAAATGATATTTCTATTCTCTATGAAATGACCTTTAAGCAGTTGAGGTTTGCTTAGGCTTAAAGATAACTTTATTTTTCCACTATGTATAAGGTGAACCTTAGTGGATGCCATATAGTTGGCAATTTGTTTTTGAGCAGTGGTAGTAAGGCCATATTAAGGTGTGCTTTCTTGCAACTTTCTTACATCATGCGACCTTACAAGTGTCACTCTACTAGGCCAAGTAAATTTTAGGACCCTATGCATACCAAAAACAAATTGTGTTTCTCCTCTCCTTCCCTATGCTCCATCTCTCCTCCCCTTTCCCCTCATGCCATGCGGTCGAGCTGATCCTCTCCCTGCGTCCACAGCAGTAGCGGCTGCGCGATGTGCCTTGTGCAATGACTTTCTGTGTCTCTGGCGTGTTAAGCGGCAGTTGGTGTGGGTAGGGGCGAGGAGAGTACATAGGAAAACCACTTTGGTCCTTGGTAGCACGCATTCAAACTATTCACGGTTTAAATTTTCCTTGCTTCCCCAAACATCGGGGAGGGAAGAGTTATCCAAATCGGCCAAACATCGGGGAGGAAAGGCAATTTTGAATTTGTTTTGAACGTGAATAAACGAAAAACAAAAACAAATACAAAGTTTTACTCATGATGTCCTATCA